>JAAKBD010000164.1:0-59964 GCA_012656105.1 Phytophthora syringae
CCCCCACAGGTAGGACAACCAGCCCTCGGTTGACGCCATTCTTCCACAAGACGCCTGTCTTCGAAATGAGGCGCGGAAATTCAAAATCGGCCGTTCGGAGTATTGAAGAGACTAAGTTGACTTTCCAGTTGCCACCGTTTTGATGGCACCCACCAATCCAGGGAGACAGGGGCGTGCTAGGTCGGATCCGTCTTATTGGCGGTCTTTCTCTTAGTTCTCGGACGTCTCGTCCCGTTCTGTGAGGAGGCATACAAATGCCAAGAGTATTTGAACCGGAAATGCCGAGCGAAAATTGCAGAGGAAACCTCTTTCTCTTGGGGAAAGGAGAGAACGGGTCTTCAGCGGTCATGCCGCCATTCGAGAAGTTCTCCTCATTCCACAATCGACCGCCAAGGACGCAAGCGACCAGGACGGCCCTCAAGATGGACATGAAGATGTTTCCCGTTCCGCCGCTCGCCCCGGACGACCAGGAGGCTCTGGCCACGGCAGTGACGGCCCTGATCGCCCAGCAGCGTTCGCAATCGGTGGCCCGTGTCACGGAGGCCGAGAAGAAGGCGGCCAAGGTGGAGTTGTGGGTGGAGCTGCGCTAGTACCTCGCGGTGAACGCGCTGTTGAGCGGCCTCGAGATTCTGGACGACGTGGTGGCGGCAGCCATCGACGGCCACCCAGACGTCCTGGACACCTTCAGCGGACCTGTCCACATCCTGCCTCCTGTGGCCCAGCAGTGCGATGGTGGTTGCCCTTCGGGAGACCCAATGTTTGATGGAGTGGGTTCGGCCGTCGCAGCGTCTCCGGCAGGCAGCAGTCGTCCTCGCACGAAGCGGAAAGTCGCAAAAAGGGGCCCAGCAGACCAAGAGAGGGTCAGCGTTCCGCGTCGTCCTCCCCTTCGTTCTGTTGCCTCAGGCTCCACCGGGTGTTCGAGAAGATTTGGAGGAGCTGTTCCGCGAGGCGCACCGGCAGGGTAAGACGCTACTCGATATTGCGTACCCGTGAGGAGGGCATCGTCTCTGGTATGACCCCCTCGAGTATCCGGACCTGCACCTGGCGCACTGGCGCTGGTGGATGGTGTCAAGGACCATGTGGTTGGAGTGGGCGCTACACGCTCCACTGGCGAACGCTTCCCTGACGGCCAAGCGACGCAAGGTCAAGATGGCCCTCGTTCGAGCGTGGCTGGCTTTCTTCAGCCTGGCAATAGAGATCGTGGGATATTACGAGTTGCTTCGCATGGTCGAGGATACCAAAACCGGGATCTGATCTGGTGGGGCGCAGGACAGGGATATTGCGCCGCTGACGCCAAGACCTTTCCGGGGACGCCGTTCATGGACCTTGGAGAGCTCAAGCGCGGTGATTCTGTCGCGTTCCAGCGCAAGCTTCGCGCCGCGCTGACCCCGTATGCGTTGGACTCGAACGGCTACCCGGACATCACGTCGATCCTAGTGCACAACCGTGCCATTGATCCGATGATGACCGAGCCCGAGCGCCGCCTCAGTCTCAGAGCTTTAACTCGTGTCCGTTCGGATATCACGTCGGGGCTCCCGTTCGCGCCGTCCTGGGTAGGCGACAAGGCGCGTGGATTGTGGCGTTCGCTCATCGAAAATGAGGCGGTGCAGAAGATCCAAGTCGAGGTCGAGAAGGAACTCAAGGATGGCACGTATTCGGCGCCGGCGGTGCCCATGTATGACCCAGCCGAGGCCAAGACCAATGGCTACTCGCCGTTCCAGCGACCCGACGGGTCGTACACCGCGTGTGCGCCCGACGACAACGAATTCGACGATGGCGACTACAGCGAGGAGGAAGATGTCGAGCCCGGCTTCCTTGAGGAGAAGGCACCCGTTCCGGCATCCAGTGCTGGCGCGAGCGGCGCCAAGCCCAAGAGTGACGAGGTCATGGACGAGTCGGACGGCGAGTGAAGTAGTTCGTTGGAGCAGTATTTGTTTTCTTCATAACTTCGTAGTTGTCGCCTAAGTTCAATCCAAGTTTTGTCATTTCATCGTAGTGAGTTCTTGTTCGTTTCCTCTTCAGAAGACGACGCACCGCGCGTGCCGGATCAGAATAAAGCCCTCACGCAAAGTCCTCAAAGTAGCGGTGCGCAACTAAAGTGCGCGAAAATCCAGAAATATGTAGTCCGGCGGCAAACACTCCGAAGTAGAGTGTTCCCGCGTAAAAATTCGAAAAAGATGCAGGGTGGTTTGGAGCGCCTCCTCAAAGAGGGCGTCCAGCGGCCGGGGTTTCCTCGCCGTATTCATCTCTTCAGCCCGCAGCTAGAAGAGTAAGTCATCCTCGTCAACCGCCGCGTTGGCCTCAACCAGACGCGCTGCGTCGGAGTTCGGGCAACCCCTGGTCGGCCCTTCGTTGATCTTCAAATTTTCGTATCAGAGCTGAGTACGTGGGTAGGAGGGATGCCGTCGGCCTCCAGTAGGTTTCATAAGAAGCCGTAAGAACGAGGTACTGTTTGCAGCGGGGCTGCCGTAGACTGTAGCGTAGAGGAAGACTTAGTCAGACTCAGTGAGTCTCTTAAGCAGGTAGTTTACCTTAGCGTTCTTATACGAAGAACAGGGACGAGCGTACGACAGTAGCGTACAGGCTCCAAGAGATATCGGTCTTTACAAGACACTGGAACTCTTAAGGTTAAAGGTGAACTGAATGTATTATTGCTATCGGCGGCAGAGCCGCCCTGGTGTAAATTTATAGGTATCACTATCTAACATAGTAGAGCCTAGTCTAGTGCATATCTATTGGCTGTGAAGCCACCTACTGATATCTTGTTAACTTTCACGTACTGAGTACTGTTTTAGGGAGAGTGTGGTCACACCAAATAGGGTGACCTACATAATCGTAACTCTTTGCGTAACCCCGTTACACTCTCCCCCACCAGACTGAGGACACCAAGTGTCCACACTCGTCACATTGCCTCACTTGAGGTGTCGTCTAACAGACGTGTGTGACGGGGTCACTAGGCGTCAACTCCTTGCTCGAGAACTTCCGAGTTCTTCAAGAGCTGGTCAACGACCTCAGTGTATGCTCACAACACTTTCCGGTCCTTGACCGCAGACTGATCCAGTCTCTCGACCGAAGCTCCCAGCACCAAGTGCATATACGGCCAACGGCCTCACCGCAAGTGCTTCTTCGCTATTAGCGATACCTTCGTCGACCACGTCAGCCCTGCTGACTATGTTCAAGTGTACGTCATGTACGAGCTGAACGACAAGAGGATTGCATCCTTAACCGTCATACGTGAACGCAATATGCATCTACGTGTACATGATGTATGCAGCATGCATCCCATACACTATCGTGTATCCGTGTACGTGTACACTTACGCATGCATCTACATGGTACCGCATCTCCGTGTACCTGTACGTGTGCACTTACGCATATCCATGCATGTACACCATAATGTGTATCGAATAGCGGATGGTACCTGTCATCCGTATGACGGATGGCTCATTGTACGTGTCCACGGACGCGGGTTTCCAACCCCAATACTCGCGTCGGCTCCGTGAGCCTGTCGCGCATACCCGTGTACACGGCATCGCTTCCCCGTGTATACAGTACCGCATATCCGTGTACGTGTCCACGGACGCGGGTTTCCAACCCAATACAGCGTCGGCTCCGTGAGCCGCTATCACATACCCGTGTACACGGTATCGCATACCGTGTACACATCCATACCCGTGTACACAGTACCGGATATCGTGTTGTCCACGGACGCGGGTTTCCAACCCAATACTAGCGTCGGCTCCGTGAGCACGTAACCCGCCACTCTGTGTGGCAGCCAACTAGTTGACATAATCGATGTCCCCGGTGTTAGCTCTAAGAGCCATCTTCTCAGAAGTTGACGTGCGCAGGCTGCGCGGCGAGAACCAATTCTCAAAGCGAAGTGCCGACTGGCGCTTCGCTACCGTCATACGACGTATCTCCATCATGCTCCCTAGAGCTCTGCAATCCTCCACATCCGTGGACTCATGGCTGCAGCAGCCCAGGATCAGCGCTTGAGCTCAGCGACTGATCCGTATGCTCCCAGCCTATTGGCGGGAAGCACGGAGCGACCGACGACGCGGTCGCGAGCTCGCGGAAGCGCATCAGATCACTCTGATCAAAAGCGTCCACGACGTCAGGGCAATCTTGCCGGAGCGGGCCTCGAACTCCCACGAGTTCTCGGGTGAGGGTATCCACGCCACTTTACCAGATACTGGGTATGACCTGGCGACTCCGTCGCTTCAGTATCTCTTCCACGTGGTCTTCTTTCTGGTAGAATTTAACATGGTTGAGGCTTGACGCACCCCGAACAGGGTCAGTTTTCTCTGGTGTCGCGATCGAGTCGTGTTGATACTAGGCAGCGCGTCTGGATGTGCCAGAACGAAAACCAAATCGTCTGCAACTAGAATTGTGTCACTAGCAGGACCCGTTGCGACATAAGGCAATTGGAATGGGGTGTCGGTGCCACGGTACAGCCCAATCGAGACGATCTCCTTGGTGGTAAGGAGGTGGATGAAGAGTTCACCAAACGTTCTCTGGACGAATCGCGTCGGTACTGGAATTTGCACTAACGAGCTTGCAGTACACGAAGAAACGACTCGGCCCTCTCTCGACAGAGCAGCGGGGCGACCGTTCTCCGAAAAGAGAAGTTCGTAGATCAAGCGGATCATCCCAGGCGTGAAGAAGCTTTGACACAGCATGTTGTCGAAGATATCATCGGCGAAGCCGTATCCTGCTGCAAAAATGGCAGAAGCGCAGACCTGCGTACGTCAAAATAGTGGCGTCGAGTGGATTCAAGTTCGCGCCGAATGAGTGTGCGTTTTGTGTTAATTCGCTTGCTCAACTTGACTTGCTGATCGAGCGTAATGATGTTGTCAGCCCCACGCAGATAGATGTTCTTCACGACATTGGCCTTCCCAAATCTGCGTTTGATTTCGCTGATGTCGTCGGCTGCTCGCGGCTCAGGAACTCTTTGTAACAAATCTGTGGATAACACTGTTGCAGAAGAAATGGGGGCAGTGGCAATTACCAGGGAGTCGAGTTGTTGGCGGTACTGATACGAAGTCGCGGTTCGCTTTTTCAGTGTTGAGTCGAGGATTTGCATTGTTCGAGGCATGTTCAACTCAACCATCGGCATCAGACCAGAGGTTGTGTCCATACCATATTCTGCCTGGATCGACAGCACAGCCAAGTAGTGGAATATCGTGTGACTATCGACAGCCTCACCATCAATCTCCTGGATATTTGCTTTATCCGCAAGTACAACACAGCGACTGGCTTCGAGGATGTTTGCACGCAACAACTCGCGCTTGGAATCGCCAGTGGCCAGCATGACAAAAATGTCATCAAACTCGCGCAGTTCGCGGCAAGTGGCAGTCACACTCTTGGCCGAAGACCAAGACAAGAAAATGATCGGGTGATAATCGCTACTGCCAGGTATGTGGCGTTCCAGACGCAGCATCTGCGCAAACGCTACTGTGGACGTTACCTCGAGATCCGATACTACAATGATGTGGTTGCGGATGCTCTCGCCTGTGGTCGGGTATTTCGCTTCTTCGATGAACATTTTTCAGTCACCCGGATTTCAGCTGACTCTGCAATCGACTGCTGCCTTGTCAATTTTGGAGCAACTTGCTTTGGCGGAGCTCGCTTGGGCATTGAGTTGGGGATTGTGGCTCGGGTTGGCAGGACGTTGCCTTTAGCCAGCCAAACTTTCAGCTCGTTCGAGATGGAGGAGGTAAGTGTGAGTTTCTTGCTCTCACTCATCACGTACACTAGCTGACCTGAGCGCATGATGACAGAGCTGCCCGGGTTGCTTAGCATCTGGGCTGGATGTTCCACTTGGTGCGTCCACGAGCACCGTCGAAGTTGCGGCATCGTTTTGCTTTTGGCTGATGCTTTCATGGCTGATTGGGCTGAAGATGATGATGCGGGCTGTTCGTATACTGCAAGTAAAATGACTTCACCGTATGAAACATTGTAGAGAAGCTCGCACGCTTGGCTGAAAGTAAGTCCGTGAAACACCGATGGTAACGTTGTGGCATATACCTCAAGCGCCATCCCCTCAGCGTATTCCTGTTCCCAGCTCGTAAGGCTCTGGCGGTTTACAAGACTTGATGAGCGGAAAAGGTTGCTGATAAGGGTGACCAGCCCCGGGCAGAGGCAGCTTTTCGCTAACAGACTGATCTTGATTTGGTCCAAGCACAGCAGTTGGTCAGCGTCAACGCCATTGATGTAGTCCAGAAAGACGGGACTCACAATCTGCGTGTACACGGGCAAATCGGGGTTATAGTTGCGGATCGCAAGCAAGCGCATGACCGTCTCGGCATCAGTTTGCTTGGTATTCGGAGCGGCTTTGGCGGCAAGCACAAAACACGCTCGAGCAGCGTCGGCACCAACGCGACACATATCTTCTTCACTCATGACGGACCCCTTAATGTAAGTGACGCGATTCTGCAGGACTGGGTGGTCCAACAAATTGATGATCTGCTCGGTAGGTTCCTTTGGCCCTACAATCACACAAGGCAGTTCAACCACCGATGGGTCAATTTCGTGTTGCGCAAGACCTGGAAAAGAAGACACGGAGCCCATGGCGCGGTCCGGATGGTAAAACTCTCGGAAAAAATTCAACAGACTGCGAGGTTCCATGACATGACCGACGACCAAGATGTGCGGCTTGCCGACTGACGGATGGTACGTCGTGCGAAAGTGCGACTGCAATGCCATGAGATGTGTGAGGCGCGAAATCTCCGTCGGGATCACGGTGAAGGACACAAGAATGACCCCCAGCGCAACTGCCCGACCTGCGGACGTGACGGGGACAATATCGCCATACCCCACGGTAGCGATGGTGACGACAATGAAGTAGAGAGCTTCACCGAACTTGAGATCTGGCTGGGCGTCTTCGTTTGCCTCTACAGCGTGGAAAATACCGGCAGCAACGAAGATGAGGCATGCAGTCAGCAGGAGAATGGTGTACACTTGCTTCTGCACAGCGGAGACTGTTTGTGATCCGGCCACACGGACAACGCGAATGAGGCGAAGCATCCGCATGACTCGCACGAACCGGATGAACGGCAGTGACTTGCTGTGGCTATCGTCAATCTGGTCCACTAGAGTCGGAAAGATTGTGAGCGCGTCCATGAGTCCGTTGACACTGGTCATGAACTGCCACCGGTTCTCGCAGCAGTACAGGTTTAACAGATAGTCGGAGGCAAAAACGAGCATGGCTGTCATGTCGAATGCTGGGGCCTGCGAGTCGGGCTTGTACGTCTGGACCACGTACAAAGCAGATACAAAGAGCGCGAACAGCGTCTGGAAGACCTCCCATATCGTCCCGAATTTCGAGAACTTGAGCTTCATACGCACACGTGTGCGCAACGGGTAATGACTCGGGATCCCACGGAACAGGCCACCCCATGACAGGAACCCCGTTGTTGCGGTGTACCGTCGCTCTCGTAAGCTCCGTCTGGACATCTCGGACGTCAAAGGAGCCGGCATAAAGCGCAATGTGCCGACTGAAGCAAACAGCGAAGGGGTTTCGTGTCTGTAAAGATACTTTTTTGCCGAAATAGCTCCAACTTGAAGTTGCCTTTTACCGTTCTCTGCCAGTTTTGTGCCACTAAATGGTGTAAAGCACCCTATTACCCACCCAATCGCATAAAATTGTCGTATATCATACTGGGAAGCACTAATCAATCGTGATGATGCTGCGCAACGTGTGGCTGCGCCATGGCGTCTCGGCGCGGAGGCTGCTGTCGACCACAGCGCCAACCGCTCCGGCGCTGGAGGCCTTGGAGCGCTTCCGGGACGTCCCCAAGTTCAAGAAGTACCCGCATTTCTTCCCCGTGAGCATGTCGCTGCAGGAATATCAGCTCAAGTTCGAGGCTCTGGGCCCCAAAGCTCGGTGCACTGAAGAGACGGTGGCGTTGGCAGGTTCGTTGGCAATGGATATTGTAGAATTTTTATAGTTGTAACTTGAATTTTGTGGCTGGCAGGACGCGTGGTGGCGATCCGCCACGCCAGCAAGAACCTCGTGTTCTTGGATCTCCAGAGCGACGGCCACACGGTGCAGGTTTTGTCCGAAGTGAAGCACTTTGAAGGTCGGGGCGATGAAGCTGCAACGGGAGACAAGGAAGCTGCGAAGAAGGAGTTCAGAGCGCTGCATGAGAGTCTGCGTCGTGGGGATATCATTGGCGTGAAGGGGTTCCCGGGAAAATCGGGCAAGGGAGAGCTGAGTATCATCCCGAGGCAGGTGGAAATGCTGGCGCCGTGCATCCAGCCCTTCCCAAACAGTAAATACGGTATTAAAGAACCGGTACGTGTGGGTGGTATGATGCGGATGGTTGTGAAGTGGAGATTGACTGGGTGACCATGTTGCTGACAGGAAATCCGCTTCCGGAAGAAGTACTTGGACCTGCTGACGAACCCGGAAGTGCGACCGATTTTCGAGACGCGCGCGAAGGTTGTGAGAGGAATTCGTAGGTATCTTGAAGACCGTGATTTCATGGAGGTAGAGACACCGATGCTGTCTTCCGCAGCGGGTGGTGCGGCCGCGCAGCCGTTCGTGACCAACTCGCGAGCACTCGGACAGGATCTGTATCTTCGCATTGCGCCGGAGCTCTTTTGAAGCAGTTGGTGATTGGCGGCTTCGACCGCGTGTTCGAAATCGGCAAGGTCTTCCGCAACGAAGGAATCGACGCCACGCACAATCCGGAGTTCACTATATGCGAGTTCTATCAGGCGTACGCGGACTACAACACACTCATGGACACTGCGGAAGAGTTGATCTCGGGCCTCGCTAAGGACGTGACCGGGTCGTACAAGGTGCATTACCCGATGGAAGAGGTGAATGAAGAAGACGAAGCGGCAATGGTGGAGATCGATTTTACGCCGCCCTTCAAGCGGCTCCCGATCCTCGAGACTCTGGAGGAATGTTTGGGTGAAAAGCTCCCGGACGTCAATTCACCAGGTGCGATAGGTGAATGCTTGTACTTTAGAGGATCGCTATGCTCACTGCTGTGTCCGTGTATTATTCTGCGCAGACTCCATCCCGGCGCTGCTGGAGCTGTGTGAGCGTCACAATGTCGAGTGCTCCAAGCCGCACACATGCACGCGTCTGGTGGACAAGCTCATCGGCCACTTCGTAGAGCCCAAGTGCGTGCACCCGACGTTCCTGTACAACCACCCGACGAGTATGAGTCCGCTGGCCAAGGCGCATCGCACCCAGGAAGGTGTGACGGAGCGCTTCGAGCTGTTCGTGGCCGGTAAAGAGCTGTGCAACGCGTACACGGAGCTCAACGACCCGTTCGATCAGCGTCAACGGTTCGCGGCGCAGCAGCAGGACCAGCAACGCGGAGACAGTGAGGCGCACGGCAAGGACGAGGACTTTTGCACGGCGCTCGAGTACGGCCTGCCGCCCACCGGCGGGTTCGGCATTGGCGTGGACCGTCTCGTCATGCTGCTCTCGAGCAAACCTCACATCCGGGTACGTGCTGCAGTAGTCGATTGTAGTGCGGCCATTACTGATTCAATGTTTTGTTTATTTTGTGCAGGAGGTGATCATGTTCCCAGCCATGAAGCCAAAGGAGGAGGAGTCATGAGGTGCAGCAGGTCGTTGAACTTGACACCTTCAACATGCGAACGGCCCTCTCCAAGCAGAAGAAGTCAGAATAACGAGTCAGTATCGTTAGTGTTGGGTCTCCCAACTTGGGACCCCGTTAGAGACGCAGGAAGACCAATACCAGATAGAGGCATGTATATTTGAGCGAGTCGACGCTTGCACAATGGCCGCAGAGACGCGCGCTGTCTGTACCATGTGACAAGGCGTGCCCACGAATGGCTGGCAAGGTGTGTGAAGGGTCCATGACGCGTTGCGGGTGGCCAATCATCACATCGATCAGAATGGTCCGGTGCTCGCTCACGCGTACGCTCGCAACGGGCAGTCTAATCATCTGCGACTCTCGGTGGCGTCCAATCGAGCGGATTGCCGTGTCGGTGCGCTCGTTTGCACAAGGTATTGACAAGCATTTTCAGCTTCATGTAAATGTCTTTGCCAAGCATTTTCTGCTGCATTGTCAAGCATTTTCTGATGGCATTGACAAGCACGTACAGTAAGTGGCCTTGAAGCTGCCACGTCGAGGGGCCAAGCAGTCTGGTTCGAATGCCATGCTCAGCAAATGACTGCGATTTGCACTGTTTGAATCTCGGCTGGTGCTGTCATTACCAACGTGCGAGCCAAAAATGCCGTTGGCAACGGCCAGCGCTTTTGACAGGTGGAAATCGATGGTATCCGTTGCTGCTTTTGAACAAACCTCAAAGTTAAGCGAGTCTCCCTGCGCTGTAAGCCTTATTCGGCTTGCAGCGTACAGCCTCTGCAAACAACCTCGCACATCACAACCTTCGATACTCAAAACAAGTCAAAATAAAAACTTGACGGGCGCGCGCAGAAACCGGGCGAGGTTGATGCGGTTGCAGGGCTCACTTGTCTTTTGGCGTCGTAGAGCTCAAGTGGTTCGTGCTGCTTCCTTCTCCCGTATTAATAGCTGCGACCCGATGCCTGTGGTGAGCGTGGGCTTCATCGGTTCCGGCCGCCTCGCCGAGCGCATCGCGCGCGACCTCATCAAGAACGTGTCGCCGCAGCGCAAGTTCAGCTACAAGAAGCAGCGGCTCGTGTCCACGTTGCTGGCCTCGGACCCGCGCGAGGAGCGGCGCGACGTCTTCACGCGCCTGGGCTTCACCACGTCGGACGCTAACACGCACATCCTGGCGGACTGCGACCTCGTGTTCCTAGGCACCGACGCCCGCCGGGCGCTGGCCACGCAGCCCACCAACAAGCACACGCTCTACGTGAGCCTCATGGGCGACTTACCGGCCCAGAAGGTCGAGCGGCTGCTGTGTCCCGGCGCCAAAGTCATCCGCATGATGCCGCAGAGTTACCTGGAGAAGCAGGGGCTGCCGAAGGGCGTGCTACCGCCCAGGAGCTGGGCAACGGTCCGCGGCTCGTACGTGAGCGAGCAGGACTTGGAGAAGGTCATGGCCATCGCCGGCATCGACAAGTGTGTGGAAGTGGACGAGAACTCGACGTCCTGGTCCTTCCCACACGAGGAAGGACCGGGCCTGATCCACCGCTTCGTGAACACGATGAGCGACCACGCGGTCGCGGCGTCCAAGGCGTTGCACGAGCTGGAAGGAGCTCACCAAGTGTACATCCCAACGCGGACGGACGAGGTCGTGGGGAATTTTAAAGACACCTATGAAGTCGGGCAAGAGCTTGGCTCTGGCAAGTTCTCCACGGTGATCCAGGCCACCCACCGTGAGACGGGGAGACGTTCGCTGTCAAGGCCATCAAGGACGATGTCTTGACCCAGGACGACCGTGACGGTTTGATCGCCGAGGTGGGCGCGCTGAACCGCCTGACACACCCGAACATCATCTCGCACCATGGGTTTTATAACGAGGACGACAAGTACCTGCTCGTGCTGGACTACTGCGAGCGAGGCAGCATTCGCAACTTGATCGACGAGAAAAAGGTCGTGTCGGAACTGCTTGCCAAGCAGCTCTTGAAACAGACGCTGTTTGCGCTGGAGTACTGCCACTCTCTGGGCCAGGTGCACCGTGATGTCAAGGCGGAGAACGTGCTGCTCACCGACAAAGAGGACGGCTCGTTGGTCGCCAAGCTCGCGGACTTTGGCTTGTCGGAGGAGCTGCAGCAGGCCAATGGTCGTCAGCATACCCTGTGTGGCACTCCGCAGTACCTGAGCCCCGAGATCGTGTCTGGTCGTCTGCATGGCACACCTGCTGACATCTGGAGCACGGGCATCCTCGCCTACATGATGCTCAGCGGGCTAGTGCCGTTCGACGAGGCGAGAAACGACACCGAGCTGTTCAAACTCATCAGCCTCGGCGCCGTGTGGTACGACCAGCCACAATGGGACGCCGTGTCCCCCGCCGCCAAAAGCTTCGTGCAGAGCATGCTGGACATCTCGCCGGAGTCGCGTCCTACCGCAGCGGAGCTCTTGCAGCACGAATGGCTACAGGACGCATGAGACGAGACATGGCTACATGACGCAGCATAAGTATTCTAGTGAGTAGTATTCCAGTGAGTAGGTAAATTTAGTAACGCAGTGACGTTGTTTTATCCAATCCGATCTCGTAATAATCGCCATTTCAACCACTCACAGGCCTCCATTGTACGCGGGTCAACGAAAGTTGCATTTTGAAAATGGCGCGGACTCGACACCAAGCGGACTGGAGTTGCCCGCTGTGTACGCTGCTCAACGCGGCGGCAGACGACCGCTGCGCTGCCTGTGACAATGCTCGGCCCCCTGTGCACCAGAAGCGCAAATCTGGAGCTCCAGAGCCTCCTACAGCCGCCGCTACAGTCTCCAGCAGGCAGTACGTGTATCGTCCCGTAGCAGGCGTGTTCTTCAGCACCCCAGTGGCCCCACAAGGCGCTTCGTACGACTATTCTGCGTGGAGAACAGAACCGAGACTTCACGTGAACAGACGATGCGGAGTTCGCCAGCGAGAAGCGACTACTGAGCGAGATAACAAGCAGCAAAGCGGGACAGGCGGAGCAGAACAGACTGAAGCTGCTACAGGTCGCCTGAAAGACGCAGAAGAGGGAGTAGAAGCCTCAGATGCAGTGGCGAGAAGTTGTGATGCTGTGAGCCAATCAGTGAGGGTGGGCAAGCAACAGGAGGAGGAGGAGGACGACGATACGGCGATGGACGTGGAGGAGCCGTGTTTTAATCTGCTGGGGCTCGGGGCGTCGGTGTTTGGAGCTCCTGAGACGGATGAAATTGTAGAGGAGAACTGTACGACAGATGAAGCCAAGAGTCGAGAAGAGAGCGAGGAAGTTGATGCAGAAGCCGAGGATGTGGTGGAGGTTTCGTCTCCGCCGCGATATCCTGGCTTCATGCCGGCGAGCAAAGTGCTGATTGAAGAGCCGGTGCTGGAGGAGAAGTTGGCGAG
Organism: Phytophthora syringae; assembly: GCA_012656105.1. NCBI lineage: Eukaryota > Oomycota > Peronosporomycetes > Peronosporales > Peronosporaceae > Phytophthora > Phytophthora syringae. The sequence continues at coordinate 12,955 of JAAKBD010000164.1, forward strand.
CGCTGGACTGGATTTAAGCGACTCCGACGATGAAGAGGAAAAGCCGAAGGTCTTGAGGCGACGGAAGGAAAGCGAGTCGTGGGAGGATAAATGGGTGTGTCAGATATGCACCTATCTCAACGAACAGAGCAATATGGCGTGCTCAAGCTGCATGTGCAAGCGCTTCAAGGACACGCCGCGATTATCTGGGACGAATACGGGGTCGAGCTCGGAGTGGGCGTGTCATATCTGCACTAATCTCAATTCTCCAGATCTTACGGAATGCGAAGCGTGTATGACCAATAGAAGGGTCGACACTGGGCCGCCGTCTATCTCCTCAGGCAGGTGGACGTGCTCGGTGTGCACCAATTCTAATGCCGCTCGAGCTACTCAATGTGAAGTCTGTGAAAGTAAGCGAGAGGACGAATCGAAAAGAGCTGCCGGCAAGGGTCGAGAGTGTCCAGTCTGCACAAACGTCAATGCGCCAGGAAGCACACGCTGTGAGCTTTGCGAATCGTCCCTGCAACCAGGTAACTTGTTCTGTCGTGTAAAATTATCGCTTTCACTTCATGAACACATTCTGACAGTCTGCGATGTTTGGATAGAGGAAGACCGTGACGATCAATTTGTCGATTTAGCATCCAGCCCGGTCAGATCACCAGCTCGCAAGTCGAGGTATACCTTCGACGAAAGGTACTCTGCCCGCATACCTGTTGATCCGCACAGTTTGTCGGCAACTCATTTGTATTTGTGCTCTTTTTGTTGCTGAGCTTAGTGACCTCGATAATCCGTACGCAGACCTGTCGCAATATGACGCTGCACCAAATGAGGTTGTTGACGCTGATTCTGACTTCTTGGAAGAGATCTCCGACAACGAGGTAAGTGCTGGCACTTTCGAGGGCGATAATCCATTTAAAGTGTTGCACACCGTGAATGCCGTACTCATCAGCGCTTGTTTCAGGTCGTGATGCCCTTGACCAGTTCACGTCCAGTGAAAGTGCGTGCTAATTTAATGGAATTTAAGCACTACGTGTGCATGGAAGATTTACACGACGACTACGGCTGCCACATTAACTACAACAAGATGTTTGCGGGGCAGAGGTACGCTGGTAGTTGCAACTTCGTTACTCTTGTTTCGAAGATGACTAACGCAGCTCTACGGCGTTATCCACAGATCTAAGAAGTCCTATGCTGACCGTCTCGCTGCAAGACAAGCACAGTCACGGAAGCGCAAGCGAGAAGCTGCTCGTGGGGAAATCCTACCTTCTTCATTTGGCGGTGGAAAGAAGGGTGGTAAGGCTGCCCGTGGTAGTAAGAAGAAGACAGCAGCTGCATCTCGACGAGGTATGTTGACTTTGACTGGATGGTGAACTGTCTTCTCTCACAACTCTAACTATGGTGATGGCAACTTTCTAGCATCTGCAGGTACCAAGACTACCAAAGCTAAACGAACGAAGAAAAAGGCAGCCCCGGTGCGTCGAGCGAGCGCAGCCACCACATACTCCTCGGGCATTAATCATTACGACGATAATGCAGGTGCTGACCTAGGTGAAGACATCTCCACCATGGCTTGGGAGGGCCTCGGGTCCGCCGGCTACCGCTAACTCAAATTTTACCCGCTATTTAACCAGTGAAATTGTTCGTTTCCTGTACATTTTCGCAGTAGCAAATACATTTTTACAATAAGAACTAAACTTTTGCAGTAGGAAATACATTTTCGCAGTAGCAAATACGTTTTTACAATAAAAACTACAATTTACGTTCCTGGAGGCTCTGGCGTCGCAGCGTGCCAATGCCCGCAGCCAAGAGGACAAAGCGACGACAGCTGCACCGACGCCAGATTGGCCTCCTCGTCCTGCGCGGGGGCCACACGGCGCTTCTTCTTGCGTCCGCCTGCCATCAGGATGCTAGTGCGAAAATGTATCTCCTACTGCAAAATTGTAGTTTTTATTGTAAAAATGTATTTGCTACTGCGAAAATGTTCTCTGAAATACATTTTTACAATAAGAACTAAACTTTTGCAGTAGGACATACAAAGTCGTGCGCTGCACGAAGAAGCTCTGAAATTTGGTAGACACGTGCGGGATATGACGGCAGTCTTGCTTAAGGCGCCGAAGGCGGTATGTTTCCAGTTGGAAATAATAGTGCAGCTTGGGCACTCTAGAAATTTGAGATCAGAGTTGGCCGAGGTGGTCACCGCGCAAAATAGTGTGGACAAGATCGTCGTACCTTGACTCGCAGTACCTCAACACCAATACTCTTTGTATTCCATATGGACAGGGCTCGACACTTGACGTAGTTGATGAATCTGGTTGCCTCTTGGGCGTTGGTATCTCATTGCCCTTTGCTCTTTGCTCCGACCAGCGCAGCATCTCTACTGCTCACTGCGATTCTCCTACAGGTTCTCCGCTTCCGTGCTTGAACACAAGGCTGCGACTGGATGCTTGCGGTTAGACCTGACTGAGGTCTCACCAGAGTACGCGGCCGAAACGAATGCCATGTCGTGCGCCTGCGCCGAATCCTTGAAGCTGGAGCTGTTGACCGCCACACAGGTCAGCACCAACCAGCCGAACGAGTACCCCTCGTTGGTGGCACTGAAGTCCACAAGTCGTTGTGGAACTCCTGCAGGTAGTACCAGAAAACGCCGCCCACCGTCTCGGCCACTTGGCGATACATGTACGAGCATCTGTACGAGGAGCATGCCGGCATTCAGAAAGTTGCCTGCTTGGGTAGTTTGAGCGCGGACGGGGTTGGATCAGTCGAGGTGCCGACGTCTTCGGTGATAAGGAGGTTTCCCCATCGCAAGTAAAAGTTTTGTGCGAGAACTTGTTGCGGAGAATCAGCAACTGCGTTGTACAGAACAGCTCAGCGTCTCCGTGTCCAGCCGCCGTTTAGAAGCGTCCATATCGGGCGATTTACCAGAGCAAATAAAATGGGGCTCCAGAGCCGATATAATATTAGCTTGTTTTCTAATTGTGTGAAGTATAAAACTAACGTGCAAACTTGCACTACCGCATAACTCGTGTCCTAAGCGAACGGCAATATACATTCTAAACATTAGTGTTAGTGGATACGTCCAAGAATTAGTTACTAAAAGGTAGTTATTATAAGCGGTGACAGCAGTAAAAACCTATGGCCTGTCGACGTTTTAGTGCACTGGTAATATTGTTTTAGTACAACGTCATATGGAGTTTTCAAGCTACGCTATTGGTCAATTATCGTGTTCGTTTACCGAATTCCTTCTGGATATTACGGTCGCCTGCGTATAACGGTCAGCCAATCAGAGGCTCGCTTCAAATCATGCAGCTGCCTTTGTATATAACGGTCTGGTACCGTATTCTGGTACTGTCGGGTGCGACGGACGCCATCCAATTCATTTGGCAATGCCCCAGTCGACTTGACCGGTCTGTTGGGGCGGCAGTGCGTTCTGGACAGAGAGGTTGGCGAGGTTGAGTCAGACGATGACATGGATGCCTCAAAATAGCAATCTATCATTCCAATGAAATCGTACTTTTCATGTCAACCACGGTAATCATGTACCTGGAATTTGGTGTGGACCTGTGTACCCTGTACATGAGTGACCGTAACTAGGTCGTCGTTCGACTTGGCTGGGAATACCTGGGGTGTTGCCGTAGCAGTAGTCGGTGCATTGTATTCGCAGTTCGTAGAACTGTCGATTGTCGTGTTGGGACTTGATGTCACAAACCGGTATCGATACCGGTACCGTACCGGTATGTTGGAGCGAGATGGGCCCGATTATTAACCAATAAAAATATCTGATTTGGCACTTTCATTTTGAAAAGGTACAAAAGGATACCCCGGCATCTTGAAGTTAGGAAAGGGGACGCTGCTCACGATTTTGCACTGGGTTGACCAATAAGAAAAGCCGATTTGGCACTTTCATTTTTAAAAGGTACAAAGGGATGCCCCTGCATCTTGAAGTAAGAAAGAGGACGTTGCTCGGGTTCATTCACAATTTTGCACTGGGTCGGGTAAGTAGGATAGAGCTCGTGTTCGGTAATTATGGATGGGTGTGCTGCTTTGACTAAATTTGTGCTATTACAGCGCGAGTTAACCAGCAGTGAGCTGTCTTGACGGTGCATTTGCTACTTGCTAATATGAGACTGACTGAGGGCACTGCTTTGCTTGAAGTTGTGTTATAGGGGTGGTGGAGCTAACGGCGAGTTGCAGTTATGATGTATGTGCTCCTTACACCTATAAGGCTGACTGAATGTGGTGCATTGTTTGTCCCGACGTTACAGAAGCAAGCAACCAACGACCAGTTGTACTGTTGCTACGGTACTTGCTACTACAAGCCTGTCTAAGTGTGCTGTACGGATGTGTTGTGCTTTTTGTATTGTTCTTTAGCGCAAAGTAAACAACGGTGGGTTGCAGTGCTGTTGTCGTATCTAATTGCTACTACAAGCCTCACTAAGTGTGCTGTACAGCTTGTGTCGTTTGTTTGGCAGCATTAACAACGGTGAGCGGCAGTGATACATATGTATGTTTCGTTTTTGAACAATGGGGTTGACTAACTGTGCTACTTGTGGCGTTGTTACTGAACTCAGCCAACGGTGAGTTGCAGTGATTATATAGTTGCTACTTGTCACTGTGGGGCTAATGATGTGGTGCAACGCGTTCTTCTGTAACAGTGTCTTATACTGTCATCGAATCGCCTTATTGAACTACACGAACGCGACGGCTTTGTCGCCAACACCGTTTGACACACACCTAGGTGTGACCAATGTCAACATATCGGTTGGGCAGGGTGGGGCGAGGTAAATGTTTATTTTGGAGCTTAACCCCAATAAAAAAGGATAAATATAATTAAAATATTTGGGGGCTCACCTGATAAATTAATCATGGCCCGTTATTACCTCGATTAAAAATTTGAGCGTACCGATATCGTCGCCTTGCTAACCGCTCTGGAAACCGCTCCCCATTTGTCCTCATATCTGTAAACTAATTTATCCATACTTTAACATTAAAAATAGATTTAAATGCATGTCGCGGCCCCATACAAAACACTGTGTATTGGATGATATGTCAAATAGGATATGACTATTTGACTCAGCTGGCGGTCCGATTTTAAGGACACAGCACTGCTCAGGACAAAATGAAATGTCCTCAACAAAATAATACTTTGTTATATTTTGGGGGACATTTACTTTGTTATTGTTGAAGTATCCATTTTAAAAGCACAAAAATACATTTGGATAACATTTGATCATTTTGACGGACGATGCTACTGCGACATAATTTAAGGGTCAAGGGTGAAGGACAAGTGTCATCGCTAACAATTCCCAAACTAACGAGTGCCGAGCAGCTCAAAAGATCTGGCTAAGCCAAAATAAATCCGATTGAGGCGCTTAGAGTCTCTTCAGAATGGCCTGGGCAATCCGATCAGGTGACTTCAGAGCTTGTCTAGAGAACTCACGGGTGTTTTTGACTGAATTTCACGGGTGTAAATTCACCCCTCCTCGTAACCCTTTCCCGTCCACTGCATTCTGGCTCAAAAACCACATTTGGTTAAAACTGTGTAAAATTACCGAATATTCACCAAAACCAGCTCCTAAATTGGGTCGCAGCCAGGGATTGGTAGTAGTCCAAAATATATTAGCGTTATCAGTGATAATATCACTTATAATGATAATGATAGTGATATAGTTCTCAAGTCAAGCCCGATAGTAGAGATAAAATAAAAGAGGCCTTAAATCCGACGATATCTCTGATAATATCACTAATAATATTAACCAGAATCTCCGTACACAGTGGTTGGTTTTCCACCCACGTCTCGCGTTCTGCATTCTCCCCGACAGCCCCTCTGGGCTAAATTATTCCTCGATTGTCCGCGCTGAAGTCAACAACCGATGAGGTGCTGTTCTTGGAAATATGTAAGGTGTCCTTGGAGTGTTGTGGGCGTCCCGGGCATCGGTTGTGGTCAACCAGTTGTGCGCTAAATGCTGACATCTCTAAAAGCTAACCATACAGGCAGCAGCTTGGATCATATATACTTTGCATTAATAAAAACATGCTAAGTGTAGGCATTCGCAATTCGCCTCGCGCAATGAACGAAATAATCACTATGATTCCGGAGGAGAACGCTCACGCTCCTACCGGACCCAATTCTGCAACTGACAACTGATGGATCGTCTCGGGTCATCGGTGCGTGTACCTACCTACCTGAAAGTAAGAGTGGGTTGAGGAGGAAGGATAGTATCCGTCGGTCGCAACGGTAGCACGCGTCTGGCTGGGACGGGCTGTTCAACTACCTGTAGAGAGAGTGTATTTTCAACTTACTTGCTATGAGTCCGGTGCGCACGAGTACCGACACCGAACAAACTCAAATGCAGCTGCTAATGCGCCACAATCGGCTTAAGGTTCAGTGCATGGATCAGAGAAGGAAAAGTCTTCGACAGGCAGCTCAATAGCTGCGTTATCACTGCGATATCACTGCGTTATTAGTGATATTATTAGTGATACTAATATTGTCTTCGTTCTAGTAGTAGAGATACTGATAACTTCTATCTTATGTATGTGATATCAGTATCATTATCACTATCAGTGAGAAATTCCCACTACTACCAATCCCTGGTCGTAGCAGCATTTCCCCACTTTGATAAACACTTGAATAGTACTACCGGTAGTAAACGACTCAGCGCATATCATTGCTACATCATGTTTGTATTCGTTTTAAAAGGTGAAGTCACAAGAAGTAATGTTGGTAAAATGCGGTTGGCCACCTTGTGGTCTACTGGCACCTCGAGCTGCGTCTTCCCCGGGACCCACTGGCCCGGGTAAGCAATATTGCTGCAGCCTCAGCTCACAGTTACCGGTACTCATAGTATGGTGCTGCTCCGCCCTTCCCGTTACTGATGTAGCACGAATGTTGGCTGAATGTAATGTGGTTACGCTTACGCGGTCACGCAATAAATCCAGTGAGGGCTGTCCATCCCTGTTAGGTATTCCCAGTATAAGCCGAGAATTCGGTAGGACAAAGGTTCGTTTAGGACACGAGTTATACGGTACACCCGGCGCCACCTTCGTACAACACGCAATTCGTACTTATCGTGATGGGGTGACGACACAGGTAACATGCACGTAATTTATCAGTTTTTTCAGGTATCCTTTTCCACAGTACGCACGGTACTTGTTACAATTTAGTTTAGTATTCACCCTCTTTCAATTGGTATAAAATTTGAAATATACCTTACCGGGTATTCAATTTCTGGATAATCATACCTCCACTCGGATCGTGTCTAAACTCTGAAAATAAATTTCAGAGAACATTTTCGCAGTAGCAAATACATTTTTACAATAAAAACTACAATTTTGCAGTAGGAGATACATTTTCGCACTAGCATCCTGATGGCAGGCGGACGCAAGAAGAAGCGCCGTGTGGCCCCCGCACAGGACGAGGAGGCTGCTCGTCGTACGTTCCTGGAGGCTCTGGCGTCGCAGCGTGCCAATGCCCGCAGCCAAGAGGACAAAGCGACGACAGCTGCACCGACGCCAGCCGCTCCACTCGCAGGATTCTACTACGACGAGGCCAAAGGCCGCTATTTCCGGTCTTCTCCGGCCTCGGAGCACCAGCAACGGGAACAATTGCAGTTGCAAGAGCAAAAATCACAAATTGTCCTGCAAAAAGAAGCGAATAAGACCAAGTTTCACCGTGGATATGGCCGCCATTGTCATAATTGGGTGGCGTACATGGCCCAACGACAAAGTGACTATGGCTGGAGTGCACGAGGCCGAGACCATCGAGAAATGATTCCCCAATGGCTATCGGGAGTTTTGGTAAGTTTATGGTCCAGGATCCCATTGTGATTTTTGGTGTAATATTGACATTGAATTGTGATATTCTGGTTTGTAGCCTTCGCAGATACTGGAGGTTCAGAAAGACGTGATGAACGATGGTCGACTGACAGCTTTGGCGCTGCATCCGCTGTCCACCAACCTCGGAGCAATTGGTGGTACGTGAAAAATCATTTCAAAAAACCAAAATATTGTTAAAATAAACTAACATGAAATTGTTGTGAAGCAAGTGGCGGTAGATTGGATATCTTGGGGATGGAGAGATTCCCATTATTTCCTGGTAGCAAGTCTTCTTCGCAGCGCGTTGTGCCTATGACCGACGTCACGACTGGTGGAATCATCACAGCGTTGCAGTGGCGTCCTGTTCGCGAACTGGACCTGTTATTCTGTCATCTTGGACGTGGAAACGGTAACTCGCAAACTGCTGCTGGTAGCGTTTGCATTCTGCGTGCTGGAGAACAAGACGGCCATGGAGGTGTATCGTTCTCCAACTCACTCGTGAAGGTAACTTGTTTTATTGTACGCACCTGGTCTGCTCATTCTCACAATCTACATTTACTGTTTAGGAAATGCATTTTATCGATCCATGGACAGCGAAATGGTTTGTTTCCAAGCGATAAGTTTGTAAGTTTGTAGTGCTACCGGTAGGAGTTCTGAATAAGTTGATTTGTTGTTTGCTACAGGAATCCTGCAGATGTGAGCAAGTTCAGCCTCGGATGTGGCGGGTGCGTTCTCCTTTCTATGTTGTATTGTTATAATTTTATTCTGAACAGCCAATGCATGCACAGACCGGCGACTGCAGTGTACATGAATGAACGTGGACAAATGCAGCTTGCGCCAAAGGGGTGATCGCCGACGCTGTCCATACTCAAGATTTTTACAGCACGGTCAGCACTAATCACCTTGCCATATATCGTATTTTGTAACTAACGAGTATTCATAATGCAGGGCCAAGTTTTGCTGAATGGTACCAAGAGCGGCGGTTTATGGGGTTGGGATCTGCGAGTTAAGCGTCGCATTTACGAGTGGAAAGCAGAAGCTACTGCAGAACAGCCTGGGGAACTGTTGTTGACATCCACATACTAAATGACTGCAGTAAAGCGGTGGTGCAGCGTTCGAGTGGAGAGCTGCGCTTAATCGACCTACGCATGAATAAGCCGGTCATTGAGTTCATGCCAGGAGCTCCTCATCGCTACCTACCACATTTGCGGTGTGATGTTGATCAAAACGAGAGTGTGGTCGTGGCTGGAGGCGATATGCAACACCCGCAAGCAGTGAACAGCTACGATTTACGAACGGGACGTTGTGTGGCGTCGCTCGAGGTGGAGGCCTCGACTAAGGTACGCCCGACCCTTGTGCAACAAGTGAAACTAAAGCTTGGCGAGGGCCGCCACCGCCATATTCCGGAGATTTGGGCCTTGAGTCGCAATGAGCTGTACGCTTGCAATGGACTGATAGATCACCACACGATGTAGTCATGGAACCCATGGCTGGCCAAAGAGTAAATGCGGATTATGAATCTCTTAAATCGGCAGCAAATGCAAGCACCCAAGTCTCCCGGTCTCCTACTCTTCCTCTTCAGGCGGCGATGGATCTTCCAGCAAGTCCGGCTGCTCCACCGGAATCTCACAGCCGAGGGTTGGTTTACTTTCGCCATCCGCTGTGTCTTCACTCAGAGCCACCCCACTACCTGATTGCAGACGCTGCGGAGGTGGAAGTTGGAATGGCTCGGAAAGGAATTTGACACCGTTGCCCACGTACACGCTGAGGAACTTCTTGCCCACCGCAATACTCACAGCACCCGGCCACACAAGACTGCGCACAATGGCAACTTCACCTACGGACGGCTGCAACGTCGCTGGAAGTCTGTCAACACGCCACGAAAGAGGCTTATCCTCATTCAAAGCACGAAGAGGTGGTGCGAACTCTTCGCCTTCACGTGGTTCCTCCTCCCCGTCAGCATTCAATTGGGGTGGCATGGGTGTCATGCGTCCATAACGAGCGTTGATTTCTTTGGTGAAGTGCGTCCAACTGCCGAGATCCGCCAACTCGGCAGCAGCTTTGATCTCCGGTTCTTCGGCAGGAGTGATGTCTCCTTGTTCCGTAACCTGAAAGTACCCAGCAGGACACAAGACTGTCCCAGCAGAGATACGAGCGATCTGAGCTCGCAGGTAGTTCTTCTCCGCGCCTGGAAACGGAGGATGACCAAGCACAGGAGCCTCTAAATCTCCTCGGACGTAGCGACGAAGCTGTCGCGCTACTAGGATCTGTTCTCGACGTACGGGGGCAATTGGACCCACTCGTACGCTCCGTTGTCCTTCATGACCCAGTACGTGAGTTTGTTCACCCCGAAGCACCTTCTTCTGCTTCGACATCTTCAGGTTCGTACTGTGTGGACAATTCCCCTCCGCAACGTAGAAATCTGCTCCACGGCCCAACAATTTGCCCCAGAAACGCAAGTTCACAGTCCCATTCGTCTGTGCGAGACGTTGCAAGGCCATCGACAGTCGGAACGTTTCGCCTTTGGAAAAACCGAGTCCGGCCCATTCGAACATGTTGGCTTCATCCAGTAGATCGGCGATCCCCGTAGCTGGTTCCGATGGAGCTTCGTCCTCCGACTTGATCTTGAGCAGCTCTAGAGCCACATTGCACCAACTCTCTTGGTGGGCTTGCTGTAACAAAAAATAATACACAAAAAACTTAGGTATCGTAAGATACACCACTGGAAAACCGACCAAGAGTACCACGTACTGCTAGTTTCTTGATACTGGAAAGTTGCGAACTACCGTCTACAGCCGGCGGTTCTTGGGGTGCCAGATAGCGTTGCTGCTTCACCAACGTGGAAATGTTTTCAAAGGTCTCGTGCAGGTTTTCAGGACGCTCGACGATGATCTTGAGCAGGACGTCCCCCAAGTGGTCGTAGAGATTGGTGCCGTCAGCCGACTCCTTCTTCAGGAAAGCTTTAGCTTCCTCTAGCGTCGTCATGATAGAAAGCTCACGTTTGACCTAGTGACTTCTGCAATAACGTGAAGGTTTCAGGAGCCGCAAGTCGAATGTAGCAATGAACCGTCGCTCGATGTGTGCCAAAGGATTTCCAGCGACCCCCGACTGCAGTTCATCAGTTCATTGTTTTCTAGCGTTTGCCAAGTTTCCATCGACACCACAATCTGTCAGTAGTAACACGACAATGCTGGAGTTATCGCGGCAAGACCAAGAACTTAATTGTACGGCAATAGACCAGTAGACGCCTGCACCTTGCCTGCTATTTTACACTCGCCTTGGCAATGGAATGGATGTCATAAATTTCTTCACTTGATTCGCTCGTCGAAAGGGCTAACTTGCCGTTAAGAGCTCTATATTCTGTATTCCAGCTCAAGAAAACTTCAGCTCGGGTGTCAAGGACACTGTTGTTATTAGAACTGTCCTCAATTAGTTGATGTACCGTGACGTTCGCGTTTCAAGAGTTTCTCCATTTCGAGAAGAACGAGTGTCCCCGCTCTTCTTCTTGCTTGGTTTCGTTTTCCGCTTGTGTGCATTGGCAGCGCCCACCTGATCCACAAGACGTTCGCGTTCCCGCTCCTTCGCTCGAAGTAGCAGCATTTGGTGAAAGTGTTGGCGCGCTCGCTTGACTCGCCACGCACATTGAATTTTCACAGCACAAGCGAGTTTCTTCGCCTCGAATTGACTGTGTTTCTCGTCTTCGTACTCTTTCTTTCGAGTGGCGATCACACGTTCGCGAACTTCCGGGTCTTCGTGGGTGTTGTTGGGGTGACCTCGACGCATGATGCGGCCAGTCACCAAGTCCTCGAAAATGTAGTCTGGGGAATCATCGTCGTCGACATGATTCCCATTTCGTTCAACACTTCGCTGATGTCGTCGCAGTAAACGTCTTTGACGTCGCCATTCCCTCTCCAGACTTTCTTCAGCGTCCTCTTCGTCGCTTTCAATTCGTTCGTAAGTGGTGTCCGGAGTACCTGGATCGACAATTGGAGGTTCTTTCTCGGTACCATCCGTAAGAATGCTGGCTGATCCTTTTCCGAAGACAATGCGAGTCTTCCGTCGCTCTTTCGACTTGAAAATGCGCTTGACTCGAATCCGTTTCCAACGGTCTGTGAGCTTCGTGATGGGAACGAACTCTGTGAGAGCGATCCCATCAAGAACAACTCGAACTAAACCGAAGCGATCTCCAGGCACTTCAACGACGATGGCGGAGTTCACGATCTTCTCGTCTTTCTTCGGGAACAACTTGACATACAGACCATCATCCGCTGTCAGTTCACTTTCATAACCCTTGTCTTCCTCATCCGACTCAACTTCACTTTTACTTGGAGAAGATACCATAGCCTTGAGTTGAGAAAGCATCCGTGGGAGGAATCGTTTGAAGGCTCCGTCCGTGGTGAAACCCGCACACATTTCCTCCTGTCGAGCCATCTCCATGAGCTCCGATATGCTGGTTCCTTTCGGTTCACGACGATAATTTCCAGCAGGAAAGTCCTTTTTCGGGTAGAACTGGAATGAGATCGCACACTTCTGAGCAATACTTGGAGCCACAATCACTTCTCGTCCAGGACGACACCATCGTGGCAGACTAACAGCACGAGTGAAGAGATACCGGAAGTAGTTGCGCTGAATCAAAGTAGCTGCACGTCGACGTCGCTTCAAAAGCTCCTGAAAAGCGTGATACGCTCGTCGGCCACGCCACACGCTCGTTATCATCGTTGCCGAGTCGTATTCCAACTGAGAACGAAGCAGGAAATTCCAGTGAAGTTCATCTTTCTCCATTAGAAACGTCTCAGCACGACGAAGTCCCAAAAGTTCGTCAGTTGAAAGCGTTCGAGGAATCAAAAGAAAATCAGGCAGCACCCAATGCTTTTGAGAGTTTAGAAATACAGGAGATCCGTCCATGATAGCCTGCGTTCTTGTTGTCACGTGAGACTCTGATAGTTTAATGATGAAGCGATTGCGAGTAGCTAACTCCTGTGCTAACTCGGTCCATGTTTGCTGCATTTCTTCCAGTCGAATGTGCATTTTGCGTTGAGTTTCTTTGATCTCGTCCAGTTTGCGTGTCAGCTCAAAATTTGTTTTGAAAAGCGTCGGCGATGCAGCGTGCAGAGCGACATAAGATCGACGCGCCTCAGAATCATCAGGTAATTCTTTTGAAGAACTTGTACTTTTAATTGAACCGCGCAGATACACCACAAACCAAAGTCCAGGATTTTCAGGAGCAACGAGAAGCAGATTCACTAATGCCTTCACCACTTCATCCACCACGACGTCGAAATACGAGTCCAAGTCGCGCTGCGCTTGAAGATCAAGACGAAGCTGCTCTGAAAGCCACTTCGAATCCATTGAGATTTCTTCGTGCCGTGAAGTCGAGTCATTTGTCGATCCTGTTGACTCTGCTTGAGACTTTTCATCTTTCTTAGGAAATAAAGGCACTTTGCTCGTGTCAATGCTCCAGTTGGATTGTACGGATGGTTCCTCCCAGAGAAGAAACGCGTGATCAGCTCTTTTAGCCTTCTATCTCGGCCCGCAAGCTTCAACTCGAGTTCGAGAGCGATGATCTTGTGAATTAACCGTTTGCTCTCCTGTTCGTCTTGCGTGGTACCTCGAAGTGCAGTTTGCATAACTCGACGTTTCCTGTGCATCTCGAGCATCAAAGCTTCGGCCACTGTAGGCTGAACCTCAAACCCCAATTTGCACTGAAAAAAACATTGTCGTCATTTATTAGCAAGTATAAAGGTTAAATAGGAAGACGCACCGCATGACGCAAGTAGTCTGCGAGCCACGGCAATGGCATCAAAGGTTTCGCCATTAGCAATTCATTTAACCCGTCTGAAAGGTGCTGGAGAAATTCCAAAACTTGGGGGTTTCCAAGTACACCGAATTGGGTCGTTTGACTGCATGCACTCGAGGTAGAAACGTTTCTAACCATTGCTGACGTCGCTGTCTGCAGCGCTCCAGCTCGTGTTTATTCAGCCGCGGCATATCTTCTAACGTTCGCGTCGCTTCAAGTACCTTATTCAAAGGGGTTAACTCACCGCCATTCGTGTATACTTAGTCGAGTTCAAGATTACTCAAACGGCACTTTACCTCTTCGAGAATGGGCGGCGGCGGGCTGCGTCTCCTACCGCACAAGAAATGGCACGTGTGGCGGCGTGACAATATCGAGCGCGTGTTGCGGGACGAGCGCGAGCAGGAGGAGCAGACGCGGGTGCAGGAGGAAAAGGAGCGACGACTGGGGCAGGAGCGACGCGCCCAGCAGCTTCTGCCGCCCGACGGTCATGGATCGCAGCATGTCAACTTGTTCCAAGCAGAAGAGGCCCAAGCAAACAGCAGAAAGACTGAGAAGAAGAAGGATGAGACGCTGAGGAGACACGGCAAAGTGCCATGGTACGCGCAGTCGGAAGACGCGAAGAAGCCGACGGAGAAGCAGGAGAAGAAGCGCAAGAGGTGGGTGGTCACAAGTTGATAAACGGCTGAGTGGTTAATTGACAGGTTAATTGGTTGTAGGGAACTGGAGGCGGCTGATCCGTTGCAACACATGCGGCCGAAGGAAGACCGGCCGCTTGTTGCTGGTCGAAGGGACAAGGAAGCGAGACGTGAAAGGGTTAATGAAGGGGAAGGGCCTGCTGACAGTGACCGCAGGAAATACTCAGGTCGCCATTACCGCTCTGCAGAAGAGGACAAACTTTTGAAGCGCCGCAAACACAAGAGCAGCAAAAAGGAGGCTTTGCTACTGAACCTGCGTCGTGAACGTGATGAACGTGAAGTATCCGAGAGACAACGCGCTGACAGAGTAATGTACGGGTAACAACCCCGCAAGAACAATAACGACAAGTGTTTTTGTTGAAAAGCTTTTTCAATTGTTTGGCATTCCCGTTGAGCCCTGAGGCTACACATTGAGCTAGAAAGAGACGACCTAGTTGTCCTTCTCGATCTTCTTGATTCCGCGGAGACGGCCAGTACGGCGGGCGGCAATAAGACCGACCTTCTTACCAGCAGGGGCATCGCGACGCACGGTCGACGGGTGACCAATGTGCTGGTGGTTACCACCACCGTGAGGGTGCTCCACAGGGTTCATGGCAACACCACGCACGCGAGGCCACTCGTTACGCTTGACGCGGTACTTGTGGTACGCACGGCCAGCCTTAAGGATGGGCTTGTCGGTACGGCCTCCGCCAGCGACAACGCCGACCATAGCACGGCACCTGAATATCAATTCCCACAAGCGAGTCACAAAGTCAGTACGCCACGTCCAGATCAGCATCCCCATCCATCGACAACAATATCCCAGCGCAATCCCCTCACTAAGTAGCGCGAGTCATACAGAGATACTTACTCACCGCACAAGGCGGGAATGAATGATTGACACACACTCACGCTCCGTCTATAAATAGACCGAAGCGCGGCGCGAGCACTCTCGTCTCTCATTGGGGAATAAGAAACCAGAAGCGCCGCCGTGCCTCGAGACCCCTAATAAGGGGCCCCGACTCATTTTGTCGAAATTTGCGAAAACGAAGCAAAAACTTACGCCGAAGGGACGGTCTTCTTGGAGCCCGAAGGCAGACGCAGTTTGGTCTTGCCCTTGTCCTCGTCGTGGGTCACGATCACAGCGTAGTCGCCCGAAGCACGCGCGAACGAGCCGCGGTCGCCGACCTTGGCCTCCACGTTGCACACAATGGTACCTTCCGGCAGGGCCGAGAGGGGCAGAGTGTTGCCAACGGCCAGGGTGGCCTTAGGTCCCGAGTAGATGAACATGCCGGTGTACATGCCCTCGGCAGCGATCAGCAGCTCGTGCTTGAGCTGGAAGCGGTACGGGTCACGGTACGTGACGCGAGCCAGAGGGGCGCCACGGCCGGAGTCGTGGATGATCTCCTTGATAACTCCCTTGATGTAGCCGGTGCGCTCGACAAAGTCCAGAGCACGGAAGGCGGCGGGCCCTTGCGCAGGTGCGTGTGCGACTTGAAGATACCGCCAGCGCCTTTACGCTGACCACGGATAACACGGCCCATACTTGCTCTTCTTTTTCAACCGGGAAATGTCAAAATGGTCGGAAATCGGGGCTGAGCGGCTCCAGATCAACGCATGGCCAACCAAAAAGCTGACCTGTGGAAGGCGATGAGCAAGTTCGAGAGGGTTCGAGATGGCATAGTGAAAGCAAGGTAAAATGGAACGCAGTATTGATTGGAGGAGGGATGGGTACAGTGTACCGGAGCGAACTGACAGGTGAACTGTGGGGCATTTCAGCTTTTGGCTCTGTAAAGGCAAGTTGTATTTCTGGCGACCCGAATTTTGATAGCATTTGGTATCTCCTCCTCGTGAAGCGCCTTGTGGCGTGTTGTGTGCGGGGAGGTCATTTAAATAATGCGATAAGATCCTCCAGTGAGACGTTATAGTTGGGCTCTATGCAGCTTCTCATCTGCTCATTGCCCTGGTTTGTTCTCATACATCTCCAAAAACAAACAAAACACAACTGTATCCTTCGGAATCGTAGTTTAGTGCACAAGCATCCTTGGCAAAATCGTGTTGCTCTATTGAAAGATTGCACTCTTCTTTCTAGTTCTTTTATCTACACTCGTTGGTAGTTTTACACACACCTCAAAGCTTTGCTGCTCACTGCAGCAGCTTGTTGGCGTTAAATACGTAGCTGTAGTTTTCCATAGTACACGGTCGCTCAGTTAAGCAGGACTCATGGGGAGCGGTTGGCCCGCTAGCAGCGTCGGCGCACGAAGCCTGCCAGCAGTAGCTTCAGCACTGGCGTTCATCCACGGGTGCTGCATCATCTGATCCGCTGTAAGACGCATCGTCGGGTCCTTCACCAGCAGCTTTGAAATCAGGTCTTTTGCATCGAGCGAGACGTTGTCCCAAGCATCAAATGCGAAAGTGATCAGCTCGGTCTTGATACGGTGTTCCACAACATTGTCCGAGGCCATTCCGTCCAAATCGAACGGGTGCGAGCCACTCAGCATGATGTACAACACGCAGCCCAGCGCCCACATATCGCACGCGCTGGTGCAAACTCCCGTCGTGAGCAACTCAGGGGACAAGTACGCAGCCGTACCGACGTCCTCTAGGTTGGTGTTTTCACCCGCAGGTCCAGCACTGCCAAAGTCCGCCAGTTTCACAAGACTGGTACTTTCATGACGGCTGCCCTTGCGGTACACTCCACTAGTGTCGTTGTCCACAACTCTCGCGGTTAGAAGGATGTTCTCGGGTTTCACGTCCTTGTGCACCAGTCCATGACGGTGTAAGAACGAGAGCGCGCTCGCGATCTCTTTGGCCGCATCTCGAGCTTTTGGCTCGGCGAAAGATCCGTAAGCCACGATCTGTTCAAAGAGTTCTCCACCGCGGGCCAGTTCAGTCACGAGGAAGAGCTTCCGTCCTTCAACGTACACGTCTCGGAGGTCGATGATGCTTTTGTGTCCTCCGAGCGCCTTCACCAGCTTCAACGCCGAGATTTCTCGCTCCAGCGACGGGTACGAGCGTTTGTCGTTGGGTTTCTCGAGTGCGACGATCTTGACGGCCGCCACCTCTCCGGACTCCTCGTGCATTCCGATATGAACGACGCCGAAAGCTCCGGCGCCGATCTGGTCGAACAATTGCCACTTGTGTCGCGGTTTGTGCTCAATGGCCGCTCGGGCTTGAGCGACGCCCTCCCTCTCGAGCTCGAGACTGACACTGAGCGCTGCTGCGCCACAACTGCGAGACGGAGTGGGTTGGCGTTGCGATTCGGTTCATTGCGACGCGACTGGGTCTGGTACGCGCATTGCAGAGCTTTACCGGTAGCTGAGCGTTGTTCCAGGAGGCTGTGGCGGATAGCGGAGACCACTATACCGTTGCAATTGGAGACTTCGTTGGCGGCTGATCGTCCGAGGCGGAGCATTGTGAAGAGTTAGTCGCGAGTTGGTAAATGCGTTTGGAGGAAGGTGAACGCTGTCCGATTGCAACGGAGTCAGAACTCGAAGCTGCTTCGTGTGCTCAAAGAAAGCAGCCGTTAGCGAAAGCAGCCGTTTTCTAGACTGGAAGTTTGTATGTCCTGAGACAAAAACCAGCTTGTGCTGGAGGCACGCCATGCAGCAACGTCTTCATGATCGTCAGCATCTGGGCTGCGGGTCTGTACGATTCCGAGATTCCGCTGAGAGATTCTCACGTAAAAGCCATAGGCAGGCCTTTCCTCGAGAGCTTAGGCTTACCTCAATTGATGCAGGGGTGCAGCTTGCATTTCGCAAGGCAGCACGAAATTCATGAAGTGTTCACGCACGCACTACGGCGAGACGCGCGAGGATTCTGTATTTTCAGTATTTTCGGCGTTTCAAAGCATTTCTCAGAAAAAAGTTTTGGTGAACCCAAAGCTGTCGTTCAGTTGAAAACGCACGGCAACATGTGCTGCCAATGAGGAGCGACCGACGAGTTGTCTTATCCACGGTTGCTGTTGAATGGGATGTACTCCCCAGAATGAGGGTTACTGCTTGTTTCCGTCCTGAGCCCAAGCTGGCAAGATGTAGGCGTTGCCGTCGATCGTTTGCTCTACTCGTCTACTTGGAACTTTGAAGAAATGACGGAAATAGGTTACCAGGACGTTGTAAGCTTCTACTTTGAAGTACTATGTGGATTCAATGAACCGCGCATGGAAATTTTGAGTAGAACGCACAATGAAAATACTACTTTTGAATGAACAAACAACAGTATTGTGGTCAAAACTTCTCTCATTCCGAGGTGACTTCTAATAGATACTACTTGCTGCAACTCTGACTGACCAAATGAACGTCTACCGCAGCTTCCTGCCTTTACTCGATAGGCTCGATGGGAGTTGTGGCCTCCGCCTTGTCCTTCTTGCCCTTGCGAGCAAACGCCGCCCACTTCTTGGCCTTGGTGACGGTAGTTGCGCTGTTGTGAACGGACTCCGCAGTCTTTTCCTTGCGGTTCTGCATGGCAGTAGCCGCCTGTTGTTTGCGCTGCTGAACAGCCTGGCTGGCCTTTTGTCGTCGCTGTTGCATTGCATTTGCAAGTCGAGACTTGCGAGTGCCTCCACCGAGCAATTTCGCGATGTCGGTGGACGGACGATCGCCGTCAAAATAGGACGGAGTGATCGACTCCATCGACGGTCGATCTTCCTTGAAAGTGTCGTTCTCCTCTTCACCGGAAGTGCAGCTATCGGACGAATTGAGCTCTTCCGGTTCTGTCGAGCGAGAACTGCCCGATTTCTCGAGATAGTCGCACAAAGTCGAGTACTCGCCACGTGCAGATTCCAGTTCTTTGCGCTGTACGTTCAGCTTTTGCGTCAACTCGACTTCCTTCAGAGTGTTGGAAGCTTGCACCACATTGCGGTCGCACTGGTACTCGGCCACAACCGCTTCCAGCTCCTTGTTGGTCTGCTGGAGCTGCGCCAACTGTCTTTTCAGTTTCGCGTTCTCTTCACGGACACGGGTGAGTTCGTCATTCTCCTCGGTCTTCTCGACTTTGAACGTGGAGAACTGCTGACGAGCCAACCGACCACGTTGGATGCTCTGCAAACGCGTAGCAGCTTCGTCTTCTCTCCTCTGCATCTCCTCCTTCAGCTGTGCAACTTGATTCCTGGCCAAGTGTCCACGGACAACGCGCTGCATGTCGGTGACTGCTTTCTCACGTCGGTGGCGTGCCGCAATCGCCTTCGCTTTGCGCTCTTCTACCAGTCTCTTCTTCTCGCGCGCAGCTTCTTCAGCCACACGACGTTGGGCCTCACGCTCGTCGTGTTCCCGTTGCAGACGACCACGTTCACGCTCTTCTTCTTCTTCGCGTCGGACACGCTCTTGCTCTTCCGCTTCGAGCAGCATCTCGGCGAACACGCACCGTGCAAAGTACCCGCGCACGTGTTTCTGGATGACCACAGCGCTCTCCTCCTGAAGGAGCTGAAGCTGCTGCTCTTCTTCGAGCCGACGTTCTTCCTCCAGTCGAGCGAGCTCTTCTTGCAATTTGCGTTGTCTCTCCTCTTCCGCTCGCTGCATCATTTCGGCAAACACGCACCGAGCAAAGTACCCACGAACGTGCTTTTGGATGACCACCGCACTGTCAGTTTGAAGAATCTGAAGACGACGCTCCTGTTCAAGTCGCCGTTCCTCTGCCAGTCTGACTCGCTCCTCCTCCAACTTGCGCTGCTTCTCACGCTCCTCCTGCAATTTGCGCTGACGAGCCAGCTCCAATTCGCGCTCGACGCGTTCACGCTCCTCCTTTGCGAGCTTCGCAATGTACGCAGTCCGACGTCGACCCAGCTCCTGTCGCGCCAAGTACTGACGAACGAAGCACTGCAGCCGCAACGCACGCGTCTGGCATACCACCGCGAAGAAGATCTGACGTCCAACGTGGCCACGCCACATCCGCTGAATTTGCGCTGCTCGCTTCTCGCACAGCGCTGCAAAGTGAAGTTTGCGTCCCTGATGTCCACGCCAGACTCGCTGGATTTGCAGCGCGCTGTGCTCACACAAGATGGCGTGAAACTCGCAGCGACCAACGTGTCCGCGCCACACGCGCTGAATCGTAGCAATGGCAAGTTGAGCCCGCAGAAAGCGGCAGCGATCTACGAAAACCTTCACACGCCGCTGGATCTCGATCAGTGCGTCACGCATCTCGTAGTACTGGCAACGAGCCTGCATGCCACGCCATTGAGCTTGGATGAGAGCCACATAGGCAAAGAGCTTCTGCGCCTTGGCGTGCTCGAGCTTTTCCAGCACACCTTTCTGTAGGTAGATTTTGGTCACCCCATTTGGTATTCCTCCGGCATCTCCAGCTTGAACTGCTTCACCAAGACTCGACAATGAGGTGCACCATACTTCTCAGAGTCCTCTTTCAGTTGATTTTGCTGCTGTTCAGTGAGAAAAATGTCGAACTGCTCGGCGAACTCGGCATGCAGCAAGCGGTTCGGGTACCCAACACGAGCAATGCAAATTGCTTCAATGACACCAGCGCAACGTAGCTGGTTGGCCACCATCTTGTCTTCGATCAGCGTGGCGCTCTTTACACTGTTCGGCTTGATACAGCGAATGTAGTTGACGTTCGTCTCGTTGATGTTCGTCATGAGGGAGTTCAGAGACTGCTTGAATTGCATGCCCACAGTCTTGTCCGCTCCACCACTGCGAGAGCTGCCAGCTTTCCGACTTCCTGATGAGCGAGACGCGTTCAGAGCGGAAGCAGCTTCCATCTCAGCTCTAACCTTGAAGAGCATTTGAGGGAATGGCTCGTGGCTACCGCACATGAGTTCTGACAAGTCCGAGAGCAGTGCGTCCTTGTGTTTCTCCAAGAATCCCGTGGCTTCGTACTTCACTGTTCCGGCGTAGTGGTGGATAGCGAACTGGGTCTTGGAGATCCGCGGGAACTCGATGAGTTTCTTCTGCTTAAGATAAGCACTGGACAGTTTGCTTACGAACCCTTCTTCATTGCCTCGAGGGCGAACGATCTCCTCGTTCAGCAGAGCTAGGACACCCATCCGACCTTCGATAAGAGCCAGAGTATCGCTGTTGTCAGCGTACGCAATGTGAGCCCACGTGATCTGCTCTTGCTCGTATTCTTCCTGTACGGCCTTGAACACGTCCTGGGTGAACTTCTGCTGCAGCTTTTCGTTCGCGTAGTTGATGCACAATTGCTCGAACGAGTTGTACTCGAAGCTCTCAAACCCGAAGATATCCAGCACGCCGATCGTATTCGCAGTAAGTCTTGGCGCAGCACCCAAGCTGGCGTTGATACCTGCCACTAACCAGTCGAAGATACTTGCGTAGATAGCCTTAGCAAGTGCATCACGACCAGATTGAGCTTGTTCCACCGTCAATGGAACCAGGTACACCTCTCCAGCAGCTTTCATAGTGCGATGGGTTAGTGCTTTGGCCATAGTGTCCGGGTTTAAACCCAGTAATGTGCTCGAATAGGTAACCGAGTCCTTGTCCAGATCACACGCTTCATCGTTGTCGGGGTTCGCAGTGAATTGGGCCTCACCTAAGTGCAGAATACCCGACAAAACCTGAAACAGATCGTTTTGCTGTGCTGGACCGAGTCCCAATAACGACAGCGCTTGTTTTGTCTTGGCAAAGAGCGCTTTATCCTTGGCATTCTCGGCTTGTACCACAGCTGCAGGCTTCGGAGAAGGCGGTGCACAAGGCTTCGGCTTTCGACCAGGTCGGATCTCCTGCTGTGGTGCCTTCTCCTGTAGATACGAAAACTTCGGACATTCATCTCCTAGACCCAACGCGTCGCGCTCGTCTGGTGTGGGGCCGTGCAAAAGCTGATAGAAAATGTGGTAATTGCGTTCACCGCGTTCATGTGAGATGACGCGCGTCTTCTCCAGCAGATAAGTCTCACACTGAGCGCCACAAAGCGCGTGGTTCTTGTCAAACTGGAGCTGTGTGAACTTGCCGAAACGACTCGAGTTGTCGTTGCGCGTAGTTTTAGCATTTCCGAAGCTTTCAAGTAGCGGATTCACCTCGATGATCCGCGTTGTGGTGCTGTATTCCTGTTCACTCACTGAACTCGGAGCTGGAGCGATAGTGGCCAGGTTGTCCATGAGGATTTTGGTAGTTTCGGTCTTTCCTGCTCCGGATTCACCACTCACGAGGATACTCTGGTTGCTCCCGAGATCGCACATATGCCTATACGCTGCGACCGAAACAGCGTACACATGTGGCGGCAGCTCTCGCCGCTTCTTGGCCTGTAAGTATTTTTGATGAAGACCAGGGGTATACTGTTCGTCCAGCCATTGGTACGGGTTTACCGCCAGACAAATGTCCCCTGTGTACGTGTACGGCATCCGAGCTCGGAACCGCTTCTTGAGGTTCCTCAGAATCGCCGCTTCGTGTAGATGGTTGAGCTCGATCATGTTGTCGAGTCCTTCGGCACAGCGAGAAAGTTGCGGGTTTTGCGGTGGGAACCCCACGTCAATAGCCACGATGCGTTGCTCTCCACTCCTGTCGGTGTCGTCATGATCGGCCGTGTCTTCGTCCTGCTGGTCTTTTCTCGAGCGTTGGACTCGGACAGTCACGAGGCCTTTGTGCTCGTTCACTTCTTCGACGTACACGGGCAGCCAGGCCGACTCCGAGTCCGGAATGTAGCACCGAGCTCCGACAGCCACGCTGGGTGTCACTTGCTCGTCCTTTTGCATTGATCTTCCAACGCTTTCGCTATTGGAAGGAGGCATTGGCGGTGGGAATCGCCCTCTTGGGTAACTGAGACTGCGTCCGAGACGTCGGAAGGAAGCAAACCTAAAGCCCCAGCCAAGTGGAAATTGCGCAGAGGTTTTTGAAGGGCTGCGGGCCTTTCCTCGCGTGCTGGTCAATGCCCAAGAGGGGAATGCGCTGCAAACAGCTGAGCTCAAGCTCCATGTCCTGCGTGACGTTGTCTAATCCGGCCGTTACAAAAGTAGCCAGTCACAAAAGCGTTTTTAGGGGTGGTTACGGAGGGACCACTGTTTAATACGAGTGCAATACGCCTATATGAGAGAGAACTGCCTGTCCCCTACCCCAAAAGACAGACGGAGGATTTCTGTGCGGGTTGCCATGTTGAGACCGTAAAATGTAATGCGAGCCTGTCATGGGTTTATAGGCCGTCTAGGTGGGAGGACGATGAGCAACTCTCCCATTTTCTTCCAGAGGCGCTAGCGTGAGGTGAATAAATCAAGAGTCCGAACTCTTGAGGTCCTAAACGGAGACTCGCTCTTGTCGGCCGTCTGTGTTGCAGGCACATTTGTTCGTGGCACACGCTGTGCCGCACAGCGTCTCTGTGCCAACGCGCTTTGCAAAGAGTCAATCTCTATAGAGCGGCACCGATCGCACGTCGTGTCCTGGCTTGTGGACCAATATCTCCGGGATCTTTAGTCGATGCAAGACTGAGCTTCGGACACATCGAAGTGAGCTATAAGGGGGTGACCATCACACGACTGCAGCTTCAGCATTTTCAGCTTCAGCTGCTGGTTGCCAGCGCACCAACTGGGCAGTGCTGCGTGTAGCCATACAGGACCAAGTGGTCTCGATGCGGTTGCAGTGAGTAACCTCCACCGAAACGAGATAGCCCATGGCGCCACGCGCTGAGTTGATCCGTGCCCACGAGTGCGCAGAAATCAGCGCCGCTGGTTCAAATGTGGGAAGGAGGTGGTGCTGGAATGTGCAGTGTCGAGACGGCAGGTGATACTGTACTTTCGGACGGATGTGGCCGAATCATTTCGGCAGATAAACATGGAGCAGATCTGCCAGATCGGCTTCAGAGCTGCTGACTCAGCTTTGAATCTCGCTGCACGCAAAAGTTGGAGTTGGTATTGGCTGTGAAACACGCTTGGTTTTCATCTCATTTAGGCGTTCTTAGATCAATCCCTTATACTTCAGTAGGAACTACTACTAATCCCTTATAGGAACTACTGCGTAGTATCTGGCTGCAGCCCGCTGCTGTAGTCGTCTTGATAAGCTCGAAGCTGAAGCAAGTGCTCGTGGCTCACCGACAAGAAGGTCAACTTCCTGGACCAAAATATAGGCATCACCAAATCGGACTAAAAACAGGCAATTCTATTTGATCCAATTTGAAATTCCAAAAATCGAGAAAAATGACATCCGCTCTCGCGACACCCGAGGCGGTGAATTGCCGTCGCTTCCTGGCCGCCTGGACGCGATTCCAGGCCAATGAGGAGCAAACGCTAGACGACGATACCATTGCACAGGTCTGCACACCCTACAACGCCCACTTAATAGACCCACTCCGTCGTATTCCCCCTCTAAACGCCATGTATTTTGCTGACGTACGATAATGAAAAGTATCAACAATTGGCGAAGCACTTCCAGCGGCTTATTCGGGACACGGACGAGCTGAAGACATTGGAGCCTGACCTCAAGCCTGTACTAAATGCGATCGCTGCACTCAAGAGAGAAGAGAGCGCGTCGAGACGAATCCCGCGAGCTTCTGAGATCGCCAAGCTGAGAAGAGCGGGCTCGATCTCGTGCTAATGAGACTCAAGAATTGTCGGTGAAGAGAGGAGAAGAGAAGAAGGAGGTGATGAAAGCGGCTGTTGCTGCGGCGCCAAAGCTGCCGGAGGATCTGAGTGCGGACGACTTCAAGTCGATGCTGGAGGTGGTTGCTCCCCAGGAGGACAAGCTGTCGACCAAAGCAATTAGGAAGAAACTCGGGCTTGTGGATCGAGCTGGGGGCAGGCAAGTGCGTCTGAGAATGTGGCACGTGCAGAGCAGGAGTCAATTCAGTCGGAGATGGTGTCGTTGGCGAAGCAGCTGAAGGACAGGACGCAGACGATCAACCAGTCTCTGGCAGAGGATGTCAAGATCTTGGACGCTGTGGGGCAAAGTGCGGAGTCCAACACGACGCTGCTTGATCGCGAGAATAAGAAGCTGAAGGAGCAGTTGGCGTCGAGTATTGGACTGTGGACGTCACTGTGGCTTGTAGCGATGCTGGTCATCGTGTTTATCTTCACGTACTTCTACATGAAGCTGTTCTCCCGGCGGTGGTGAGCTCACGTCGTGTGGTAGCCGTTGCTTTGGCGGTCCCCTGTGCTGACACAAATACAGTGTATTTCTCTAAAGTGGGTATATATTTCCTGTTTAGCTTTCGTAGTGGACTAACGGTGTGTACGCAGCATCGTACCAGTCACGGGTGGTATGTAGACCTCTCCAGCCGCGCAGTCTTCGCTCACTTGCGTATTGTGCAATGCAACGCAAGGCTACCTCTTTTTCAAAGTATTTGATAAGCACGCCCCCGACTGCAACCACGAGGATCTCGTCGTGAATGTAAGCCAGGAATGCGAGGCCGCACACCAAAGCCACAACCTGGTTTACAATGGAGCTGGAATTCCACACGGCGAATAGTTTCCCGCAGAAGATGTTCTTGCGCGTGACGAAAACTAATCCAAGGAGCGGAGAACCGACGATGGCAGCAGGTAAAACACCCAGGACCGACCACAGCGCTGACTGATGTTCAAAATGCACAAACATATTAGTAGAGGTTTGTTGTGCAAAGGTTTCTCCTGAAGCAAAGTAGAACTTACCCGGGAGCAGCCCGCGTCTTGATCAGTAGGATCTCGGACTTGAACACAGTAATACTCCACGAGGATCCAAAAGGCAACTCCCATATCAGCAATTAACAGCAGCACCATAATAACGGGCAGAATCCACCGAACAGGAAGTTCAGGTCGAGGCAAGTTGCGCAGTCGAAAAAGGGGTACACCGGCTGCCAAAGAGCCGTGAGCCACCATTTTGTGGTGTAATTTGTACACAAAGTCTCCACTAGAGCTCTCGCTCTACGGGCCCCACTCAGAGGCTTCTTCAGCGGTGTCAGACTGTCGCTATCATCACTTGAATCATCAAAGGTCCCGAGTGGGTGGCGCTCAGGCTCCGCAAAAAGAGCCTCCATTCGGATCTGCGAGTACCGGAAGTCATCAGATCGAGGATCCGTCTCCGCCTTCACTTGATCGTGTTCTTCAGAAGACAACTCTGGATACTCGGAAGAAATGACGTGGCTTTCATCTGCTGCAAGCGAGGCTTCTGATGAATCCAGTCTTGACACTCGGAATGCCAGTTTAAATGGTTCCTGCGGATATGATGCAAAAAGCGTGTCCACATTTTCGAGCGTAAAAGGCTCAAAACAACTCTCATTTCCGTCCGCCGCAATAGCTCCACCCACCGAAAACGTCCCGAACATTACCGCGAAGCCATCTTTACGTGCTTCCCATTAAACATGCCTACGAAGACGATAATATCCCGGGCCACCTCGGCAGCTTCACGCACACGACGAATTGCTGACGAGGCCTGTGGCAATACACGAAGCTTTTGATTCATGTCTCCCACAAAATCAATCCAAAAGTTGTGCTCCAGTAATTCGAGGCGTGAAGGTATGGCGCGTACAATGATGTCATTTGTGTCGAGGTGGTATGGCCTGAAGAACGACCCACTTCCACCGACTACAAGGACGAGATCTTCGTGATTGACCGCTTGCATGGCAACTAAGTTCGTGGACGATGACGAGCCCGACTGTGAAATTAGCACGTCCAAGTAACCAAGGGAAAAATCAGTGCTGAAGCCAACCTTTAGTTGTGTGCCGTGCACCCGAAAGTTCATATCCCGGAAGAAACGTCCACCATACTGAACAATATACTTCGAGAGCTTCACTACGCGATGCAACTGCCGCCGTCGCATGAAAAGAGTACCGACGGGAGGCATCACGACGAGTAAGAAGCGATACAACCACGCTTCCCAGCCGGTGGGGTCCCATTCGACCAATTTGTTGCATGATGAAGCAAAGCTTGCATATGTGCCTTCTTCGACGATGTGTCGAAGGCTCGTGGGCAAGAAGTACGGATTCAGTCGCCATGCACTTTTAAGGTGATTATCTCCAGCAAGATACAACCGTGCAACATGAGCATTAAGGTCTTGGTCTGTTAAGCGAGGGGTTAGCGTGCGTGTTAGCGTCTCCAGCGAAAGTTCGTCACGTAGCCTCTGAGCTTTGTACTGGGCATACCGCCGCAGCTCCGATCTGGAACTTCGATATGAAAGGAACCCCAGGCACCAAATATGAATCCAGTGACAGCAAATACCAGAATCACAAAGCCAATAGGTCCGCCTATTGGTTTCATCAATCGCTCGAAAGGCGTCAAGCAGTCAAGGCCATTGCGGCCCTTGAAACAAGCGTAAGAGCAGTTGCCGCGCATATTAAACTCGGAGTTTTCAGGTTTGTTCTTGCAGGCACCACATACAGTCGCGCCAACTTTTGCTGTAGTTTCTCCGATGCCACAAACAGTGCAGTTGCTATTGCCGGACGACGTAGTGATGCTACCCACGGGGCAGGAGGAACACACACTGCTACCTGTCAAGCCTGCGAACGACCCTGGTGGGCATAGCTTACACTTGTTTAGCCCCGCTTTCGCACCAAATGACCCCAATGGACACGACTGGCACTCTTTCTTCCCAAAGTCTGGATTGAAGTGACCAACAGGACATGCATCGCAAGTTTCAGCGCCAGTGTGGCTGGAACAAGTGCCCGGATCACATGGAGAGCATTTCGAGAAACGTCCCGGGCTATGACATCCCTCTGGGCATGGTAAGCAAAATACACCACCCCGCCCTGGATGGCAGTTTGCACCAACCGAGATACCTGTGCCACCATTCTCGCCTCCAGTGCTTTCACCTCCATTAACTGAAATGCGCCCCCATCCTTAATAAACTGCTCGCCATTGCCGGCAGTAGTGTTATCAGCTGCGTCCAAGTACGTAATGCGAACTATTCCTCCTCCACCGCCACCGCCAATTTTTCCAGCACCGTCATCGATTTCACTGGGAAGCAGAGCAGGACTCCAAATCATCGATGCGTTTGCTACTTCGTCACTGGTTCGTATAAAAGCGGGTGTCGATGCTGCACCTCCTGCTAAATCGATTGCCCCACCACCTGCAATCTCAGTGATGAAAAGTGTCAACGACCCGCCAGATCCACCACCTCCGCCCATTGAGCCAATCCCACCCCGTGCTGAAATGGACGCAGTCTTAGACACATTAAGGTTCTTTGACCCAATGTAGATAATTCCTCCTCCATAGCCTCCACTAAGCTTGTTCGGAGTGTCTCCACTCGCGGCACCACTACCCGGCCAAATGGGCCATCCCTTGTCAGCGGAAGGTGAAATCCACGGATCTGCTTGTTTTACCAAGAGTTCCATCGAAATGTCATAAGCGGCGCCAGCGCCAGTACTCCCGGGTAAAACATTGCCACCTCTACCACCATGACCTGCTCCACCGCTTGCTTCTCCAGCAACCTCGCTCTTGCCTGGTCCAACACCGGAGCCGCATCCAAGCCACGAGCTGGAAATTGTACCATCGATAGACATGTTTCCGCTGCACAATATTATAGATCCTGCCGAAATGTTCCCAAGCGAAGCAAACTCGGAAGCGAAAACGCTGATTGAATACGGTTTGTCTTCGGTCGATTCACCTAGCGTTTTGCACGCAGATGAGTCTGCTTGGAACTTAATTTCCTTGCATTCCAGCACAGGACCACTGTTTACGTTAGCAATGGACACATTTGCGGCCGAAATCGACAGTCTCAGAAAGGGGGTATCAAATGGCATATCTACGAAGCCCATGCCACCAGCACTGATACTCAGCGCAAGCTGACCCATCTCCACAGTTTGTGGACGAAACTCGACATCTTTCTTACTAGCGACGATGATTTGGGAAACAGTATCGGGGCGAGTACCTCGCCATGGCTCGAGCGGTTTGCCCAGAGGTTGCAAGAAGCCCTCAATCTTGGCTGAACCATCCGTTTCGGCTTTCACTCGTTCCTTAAACTTAAGCTCGGAGAACTTATCAATTGATAGAGCACCGCTAGCAGTGATATCTAGCACATGAACCATTGCTAACGCATTTGAAAACGACACATCAGCACCGATCAGTGCCAAAGTAAACAAATCATGCTCCTGTGCTGACGAAGGTCCCACATAGCCCTGTTTCAACATTTCATAATATCGCATCACGTTAATCCGTTAGAGAGCCCCCTCCCCTCTGTTAATTTTATGCGTACCTGGATTGTGAGCTGCGATGCTGACAATTGGACCATTCGCTCTCGGTCAAGAACGTTGAGCTCCGAGCCCGAGTCAAGCTGTCAAGATGAACGAGCATAGCACCACGTTAGCTCATCAATACGAAATTCTACCAGTGTCGACTCTGGTTTATTTACCAAAATCGAGCTTTCAACGCCTCCGACGTTACTCTGTAAGTCAAGCACAACATTAACACCTTCGCATTTTAACCAGCAGTGCCCTTTAGACTTCGTACCTTCAGCTGAATCACCGATGTGCACACTGTTGCTCCGCCACTTACGAATATATGCGCAAGTGATTCTGGGAGAAATGAGGCACCCCTCGGAGTTTGCTCAAAAATGGGGGTGCATCCATAGATCTGAATGCGTTTTACCGGCCCAGCGTGAGCCAAACGACCCCCTTTTACAAGCAACGTGCCCACAACCGTTTTCGTATCATCAACTGTTTCATCGCTGTTATCATGCCCACCGTCTTTTGTCGAATGCTGCAATTTCAAAATCGTCCCGTCACCTCCTAGCTGGCACCACGCGATAGCTGCATTTTTGTCGGAGCTAAATCCACCACCGTACGCTTCGACACAAGACGGACCTAACTCCTCAGCGTTTTCCGAGTCAAACATGACTCGCCCTCCACCGCCACCGCCTCCCCACCTCGACCACTTATTCCAGTTCCTGTGAAAACACTAGGCTCGCCTCCGTTCGCCTGCACCGTCGCGTTACCGTGAATACGCTCCGTAGCAACAACAAGAATGCTCCCACCAGCACCCCCTGCACTGTCAAAGCAATCAATACATGCATCTCCTCCAATCGCCAGCAACGAGCCATTAATGTCCACATTTCCCTCCGCCACCAATCGAATCCGCCCTCCTCCACGACTTTCATCATTGCCCCCACCACTTCCATAGCCACGAAAATTCGCCATGCCACCGGAAACGTCCCCCACCGCTCGAAAAAATCATTAGGGGCATATCGTCACATTTAAAGTGACTCCCCGTGAGAGACGCGCCTCCAATTCCGCCATAGCTTCCTCCCATCGAATTCCACGAGTTGTAACCCGGTCCAAACTTGAGTCCGCGAGCCGACACATTCACCGCCGAGTGCTCATCAATGGACACGTTGGCCGCTCGGATCTCCACGGCGCTGGCTTGTAACTGGCTGTGGCGGACGGATACTGAGGCGATGCTCGTATTTAGCAGGAACGAGAGTTCTGTGTGGACGCCGGGCAACGGCGACAGCTGCGAGCCTTCCAGCGTCATGTTCACAATCTCCAGCAGCGTCACTTGCTCCTGAGCAGGGATGCTTAGCTCACAGGCCACGTAGTACTCGTTGAAGGAGCCGATGAAGCGGATACCGGAGCACTTGAAGATGTCCTTGAGCTTGGTCTTGCTGTCGATCCGGAAGGTCGTAGACGGCGCGGAGACCGCCGTTGCATGCACAAGACACAGTACATCATCATAACAAGCAGTTAGCACCGCGACAACCAGCAGCCACGTGGCCGCCGCCCGCGGCGCCACCATGCGCTTCCTCATCCTTTCCCCCACGTTGAATCAGAATGCGGAATGGTTTTGCACACAAGTGGCACACCAGTAAAGAGTGATGGTCTTTCAATCCCCACTAAGTACGAACGCTTTCCGCAATCTCCCCGCCACCCACAAGCCAAAGGAGACCTATAGTTCGACTATGAGCGAGAGCCTGTCGCTCGCGGACGCGCCGGCGCTGCGCTTCCGGCAGCTGCACCAGGACCTGCTGGCCTTCGCGGGCCAGAGCATGACGGACGAGGACGCGCCGCAGTTCATGGCGGAGCTGGTGGCGGCGTCTGCCGAGCTGCTGCAGCCGTTGGCGCTGGCGCCTCCCAGCGCCTCGGAGCGCGCGGCGCTTCAAGCCAACACCGTTTCTTTATCCGGTAAGCACGTGGACGTGTCGCCGCTCATCCAGCAGGAAATCTGCAAGCTCAGCGACGAGTTCCGCTGTAGCGAGAAGCGCTGCTTGGAGTTGTGGCTGCTGGCCAGCGAGCAGCAGCAGCGCGAGTGGGTGGAGCGCGCCGACCAGCTGCCGCCAGGCACCATCGCTGACTCGGTGCAGAGCGCGGCGCGCTATTTCTTGACGTCCGAGATCGAGTACAAGCTACACTTGCTCAAGGAGCTAATGCGGCTGCGACTCGAGACGAGACTGGACAAGCAGCGAGCGCAGTTCGTCGTGTCGTTCACCAACAAACTGCTCACGGAGGAGCTGCTGACCAACTTGACGGCAGCGTTTGACAGCCAGTTGGTGCAGCTAGCACAAGTTTCCAGGATGGAGCAGTCGGTGAGCTACTGGCACACGCTCGTGGCGGACTGCGTGGTGTTTATTGTGTCGAGTACGTTGACGCTGGCAAAGAAGTGCAGCAACTTGCAGAATTGCTGAAGACGCTGTGCGGGAGACTCAAGACGGTGGTGGCCAAGGTGTCGCCGCATATTGTGAACCTGTCGTCGTTCAATCAGTTGTTTGAAGGAGGATCTCTTGCAGGGATGTCGCCCGAAGGAGCGGTAAGACAGGTGTCCTGTATGTTGCAGACTATTACTGCAGTTCAGGTGGCGCTGTTCGTCGTGTTGCTGCAGAAATCTAGGAAAATGGATCGGGAAACAGGTGACATGGAAGTTGGAATTGCGCTGTGCCGACGTGAACACGCTTCGGTGGTGAAAGAACTGCACCGCATTTTTTCGAGGAGGATTGGGAGCAAAGAGCTTCCAGAGCGTCACGATGCTCGCGTGGGCTGGATTTCTTGCGGGTAACGATGATGGCAGCAGCAGTACCAGCGTGACTTTCGCTGAGTCGGAGACAGCATCAGGCGTTGTTAAGAAAGCTGTTGAGGAGCGTGTGTTTCACACCTTGGTCGAAGTGCAACTGAAATATCTCCCGGACCGCAAGCGTGATCTGCGTCTATACAACATTTACGAACGGAATTTTGAGCTGCTGTTCCGTACATATTCGTCCAAGATGATGATCGACGTGCCTACTGTGGCAGACAAGGCCGCCCTGGCTGCTATGCAATCCGAAAGTGAGGGCGAAGTAATGGCCTGGACTGGTGACTGTCTTGAGAACATCATTGATTTTGCGACTGCGTTGTGTGCCCGTAACGCGGAGTTTTGTTGCACATTTTGGCGTGGTATTAACGAAGAGTTCGATTTCCACGGCAGCAGCAGTGGAAGTAATGCTGGGGATGATCTGCGGCAACCGGAGTCAAATTCTAGCAGCACAGATGGCGGTAGCTGTCACGAGTTTTTGATTGCTTGTCGCGATGCGGCACTTAAGAACCCTGGATGTCTAGCGGCATACATACGCCTAGTTGCAGCTGCCGCTAGCGGACCGGAGTGCGCTCAGCTGGCTTTCCACCACATTAAGCAGAACCCACAGCAGATTGGCTGGGACCAATTCTTTGCCGTGATGGCGAAGTACCAGCGACTCCTTACAGATGCTGAGAAGCCAGCTGGATACTCGCCACTTATGTCTGGTGGCGTCGCACCGGGAGTTGGAATCGACGGTAGTACGTTCAGCAATGCGAAAAGTGCAGCCGATCCAGGGCCGCGGTTTATTCGCCCTAAGGAGTTGGAGGCGCTGGAAACTATCCAAAAACTTATCCAAGAAGTAATCTCGGATCCTCAGCTGGCGCTTATATTCTTTCACAACCACGACTGGTCTCCTATTCCGACATTCGTGGCTTTTCTGCAGTGCCGGATTCCTAGTTCCCTAAAGGGATCCATTATGAAGACACTCGCTGCCTTTGCGCGTGTTCCAGATATTGCGCCGTTTGTGTGGCGCCAAGTGGACGCATTACAGATTTTGCGTACTACAGGGGATACATCGGTGTATGGTAACCAGGATATCAGCTACGAGCTTGAGCACTACGAATCGTTGAGTCGGACATACCCTGCAACGCGAGGCTTCGTCACCCTACTTTACGAATTGTTTGAGAATCCTCATGCCTGGAAGTCTTTCGAGGGCGACGGTCGAGTTCAAGCTATTCAGTTTTACTTTGAATTTTGCTGGAGCACGTTTTCCTGAAGTTTGATTTGCGCAAGTACGACCGTGAAGAAGAGAAGTGGGCGCTCGTGAACGGCACGCTTGCTATTTTCAAGAAGATTTTGAGAAATGCTGACACATCCACAACGGAGGGAAGCTTGTCGTATCAGCTGTTGGCCCGGTTCTTGTCGAGTAACCCATTGTTGACCAAGGTGCTGTCTATCCTGTCTGGTGACGGCGGTGTTGAGAATCTGGAGAGCACGTCGTCGGACATGCACCTTGAGCACTCTTTCTTCTACTGCCTTGACATTGTCAAGCGTGAGACCGAAGCCAAGCACGGCTCGCTGAACTTTGTTGTTGATGTCTCGAAAAGTCTAGTGACACGTACTTGACCAAAACAACGACGGTTGCCGCCCTGCGCGAACGTTGTGTCCAGCATGCACTGGAAATTGTGGTGTTAGTGCTTGAGAAGGACGTTCAGTTTGTGAACATCGATCTCAACCGTCAGCTTTCCCACCGACTGCAAGTGGAGATGATGCACACGATCTTGTGCCGCCATCGCTCTGATTTCGTAAGCATTGTCAAGTTCATCAAGTATTCTAAATCGGCGCACATCCCGCACCTCTCGGCAGTAATTCTTCGTTTGATTAGCTCGCGTATGAGCGGAGCCGACCTGGTGGACTTGCTCATCGACAGCGGAGCGAGTGCCGACATCATGATCGGCTACATGAACCGTTTGTTGAATTTGTACGATGACGATGAAAACGAACAAAGCGAGAATGGGACGGAAGGTGGTGATGATCACGACGATTCTGGTAAACTGCGGAGACGGAAGCGCCAAGACAGTCGCACACTTTCGTCGCCGTTCGAGTTATTTGCGCAAGATACGTCCCCACCTTCGATTCGCGCAGCCATTCTGGATTTGCTGCTTGAAAATTTGAACAAACCGGCGCCCAACCTGGCGCACCTACTGCTGGGCAATGTAAACCGGCATGGAGGTTCGAAGGCCGCGGCTGCACCAACTTCTTACATGAAGACTGGTCTTGCTGCAGTAGTTACACTCGTATCCAGCGCGGACTTCGGCTTGGAGACCCCGATTTGGCTGAACGCTGCTACCATGTCCTTCACTGCTTGCTTACGCAGGAGTTTTCGTCTTCAAACACCATCGCAGCTTTGGAAAGTGTTCCAAGCGACTACTTCGCCTCACAGATTCAACTGTTTAGTCGTATTTATCATGTGACGCGGAGGAAGTCTGCAGCCGCTACTATTGCTGAGTTGAACATGCGCGGGTGGTTCTTTAAAACGCTGGCTGTGTATTTGCACGTTAGCTTGCAGAAGGAGCCCCCGCATATGAAGAATATCAACAAACTGATGGGACAGTTGCTGTCTGTTTCGGTCGGCAGCCGTAATGATCGTGCTATCGCAAGACAAGAGCAACTGCTGTTGCTCCAGTTGCTGGATGAATGCTCATTCCACATCTCGCCACCTCCTGTACCGACGAACCAGCAGGTTGTGGCCTTGGCTGAGCAGGTGACCGCGACAGTGGACCAAGGTTGCTACTACAAGTGGCTTAAGATTGATATTGAGCGCTTCTGCCAGGCACTTCAGACGCTCGACCTGACGGCGACGGAGGATGGAATGGGCGACTACTTCTCGTCGTCAACCAAGAGATTCCGCGTCAATGGCGATGGTGCAAGTAGCACCAGCAGCCAGAATAGTGCAGAAGCAGCAGCGGAGAGATTTATTCAGTGGGCTGTGCAGTGGAATATTTATTCGGAGCGAATTGCCGCAGAGAGTCACGCACTGAACTCGCTGCGCGAGCTGATGGAGGTTATTGTGCTGGACTATCTTGCACTGCCTCGTGAGCAGGAAGCATTTGAGACTCCAGCTATGTGGCAGGGACTGGATGCTGTTGCATCAGCGGAAGTGCGGCTAGAGCTCATGAGCGGCATTGTAGCAGCTGTACTCAGCAAGCTGACTGAGAAAACGAGTGCTTCGGCTCAACTATTTGAAATCGTGTCACGGATCGCGCTGATGCTCTTTTCACAGCTCAGTGACGGAAACCAGCCACTCGCGCTGCCTAAGAGCCGCCACCGCCAAAATATGGACTTTCTCGAATTGCTTTTCCGCTCCATTTACAACAGCGCTGCAGCAACAGGAAACCCGGCAGCCTCGCGCAACTCTCGAACGTTGCTGTACTCGTGTATTGTTCACGTGCTGCACGTGCTGCCAAGTCGTGGTTCGCAAGACTCGGCCTCGGCAAGATTTGGGGTGGTAAGCTCCGCACTCAGTCAAGAACAACATGTGCGGCATCTTCTCACCAACCAGGTAGTTGATCTAGTCTGCCGTGATGCAAGTGATGGCGAAGATACGCTAAGTATGGCACTTGCGGTGTCAGCCCTGGAGTCTTTGATCGCGTTTGAGGACAACTCGTCGCTTGTCGCAATCTTCCGCGAACGTGGTTACCTGTTGCACTTCATCGACATTTTCAAGAAGCTGAGCGAGATGGACGCAGCTGCGTTTGAGCGCAGCAATGGCAACCAGTCGATGATTAAGAGCAGTGTGCTCCCGCTTGGCATGGATGCTACAACGATTGGCACAATGTATGAGTGCTTCTTGTCTCTATTCGCTCGGGTCGCCGAGACGCAGGATGGAGCTGTTGCGCTGCTTGAAGGTGGCTTGGTGCGTGTGCTGACTGATGCACGCAATTTGCCAACACACCGACCGCAGTATTTTACTCAAAATCAGCAAAACACTGCGCCGTCCTCCTTCGAGTCTGTAGCTAACTTCCAACGAGTCGAGGCTCTGTACTACCGCAAGTGGCTTCCAGTCGCGCGTCTGCTGAGTGCGTGTTGCGCCGCTCTGCCGAAGAACCGTGCGCTGACAAGCCAGGTGCTGTATTTTGTGAACAAGAACAGGAAGCTATTCACGTCAGCTCTGAAGCTTTGCGCTGGACAGCAGTCTCAAGCCCAGCAGCCCATTTCTTTGAACCTTCTTCGGGAGGTCTCTTACGTGACGTTCGTCTTCCGCTACCTGACTCAATTCCCTGATCTGTGTGAGAAAACGTTGGCAACGGCCAAATGGGAGAAGATTGCGCAGTTGATTCTTCAGGTCTTCTTATACTACAGCGCGGAGCTGGCACCCCCAACGATGATGTTGATGGAATGAGTGACAGTAATGGAGTATCGTGGTGGAGCAATACGCTTGCGTTTTCTGCTGAGGAGCAGCGTGACGCTGCCATCCAGCATTTTTCGTGCGTGGATTGTGAAGAGAAGATATTGGATCAGTGTGACGCAGCAGCGATGAAATCCAGTGGCAGCGCTAGTCTGCTGCGCATGTCGTTGCTGGACGAGGAGAAGTTATATGCTTCTCGGATGATCCTGTGCAATGCTGTGGCCTTCTGTGCGAGTCGAATGATGCTTGCGGTGGGCGAGAGCAAAGCTGGCCGTGCAGCTCCGCTGTTGTCTATTACGAACAAGGGACAGCAACAGCATAGAACCCAGTTTCCATCCATGGCCTCGGTGGACCCTCGCGCGTTTGCGGCAGCCACAGATCCACTGTGGACACTTGCACCGTCGATGAATGAGTTTACTGCACGGTTTGACTCGGCAGTGTTCGCTCTGGACACGAGCAAACAGTTGCTGGACGCACTCACAGCTCTCAAGAGTGACGATGTTTCTGCGCGCGCTACATCCGTCTCGTTGGCGACATCGTCGCAGCTGCGTGGTCTTCGTCGGCGCGAGCATCAATGCGACACCAGTTCACTCGCGAATGTGCTGGAGTACCACGCCGATAGTTTGGCGTTCGTAGTGGAAAACATGCTCGTGGTTCTTCTGCTACACTTCGCGCACTACCTGGAACACCCGGAAGCGGCATCCAGCAAGGGTGCCGTCCAGCACACACTCGGCAAAGTGCTTGCCATTGTCAGCGACATCGAGGTACGCGCGCGTTCTCTCAATTGACATGCTTGCCGTGATTGTGCTAACAACTTGTATACCTGTACAGAACAACCCCTTCATCCACGCTATCGCTAGAAGACTGCGCGAGATGGCATCGAGCAGTTAGTCAACCTCATCAAAACTCAACT
The DNA here is from genome assembly GCA_012656105.1 of Phytophthora syringae. Taxonomy (NCBI): domain Eukaryota; phylum Oomycota; class Peronosporomycetes; order Peronosporales; family Peronosporaceae; genus Phytophthora; species Phytophthora syringae. Next base: position 50,371 of record JAAKBD010000164.1, read on the forward strand.
GAGCCCCCTACAGAGCCAACTAACAACCCTTTTGACGTATATACACCAAGTCTGGGCCTGCATCAAGTGCTGCCAGTTGTCTATTTCTTCACTCGCGAGTACATGACGTCTGTACGCAGGAGATACTTTGCTCCTCGAGAGACCAACGCTCCTTCATGCAGCAGACAGCGGTCTCCATGGCCGTGAACGAGTGCGGACCCCGTCTCAGGCGCTACACTCAGTACGTTTTGCTCCTCGTTCCCGTAGAAGATGGTGTTGCCGCCCAGCAGGTCCGAGTCCGTCGCGTCGTTAAGGTACACGAGCACCGTGAAGCGGCTGTGGTAGCCCGTGACTCGGTCCACGTCGCTCTGGTCCACGTGACAGCCGAATCTCTGTCCTTCAGCGTACCGGTAGAAGCGGATGGCCGGGTTGAGCCCCACCGCGTGCATCCCTTCGTACTCTGCCGGTACGTGCGGCTCAAGCCGCTTCCAGAGCAGCTCAGCGAACGCCGGCAGCCGTAGCAGCAGTCGGTCGTTGTCTCGGAAGGCGAAATCCCGAGTTGCACGCTGAGTTACGCGCTCGAAACCTTCCTGGTCGGCGAAGGAGCGTACCCGTTGGCATTCCACTCGAGAGAGGAAGGACGGAACGGCGTAAATGAGCTCGTGCAGGTGCGTGACACGGAGGGACTTGCGCAGCGGCTCGAAGCGCAGCGTTGGTGGGATCTCGTCAGCTTCCCATGCAGCGACCTCTCGACGCGCGAAGTTGCTGCTGGCCTTGGACTTGGTCTTCTTGCTGGTGGTCGCGACCTTCTTCTTGCCCATGCTGGAGTTCCGGTGCTTCAGTTGCGATTACTGTTTGGAGTGGGCTGAGAGTGCCGCTTTGAGTGGTACATGCGGACGACACGGAGGTGAACTATACGTACCGACCTCCGAATTGTCATAAATCGCAGCCGTTTCTCATTGGCTTGACGCTCCCGACGTAGCCGATCACCTCAAAAGTCTCATCACCCAGGTTTACCAACTTTCATGGCAGGGTTGCTGTCTTGTGCACTTCATATGCAGCGACGAACGCTACACGTATAGTCATAGCCAAGTCCCCGAACACCATGTCGAGCTCGGCAAATAGGTACATGAGTCCGCCGTTTCGCTTTTGGTTGCAGCGACATACTAAAGTAAAACCGTCGCCTTTTTCTGCCACATCCTCTTCAGCCCGCATAGCCTGATATCAGTCCTTGTCTCTCTCTTCAGCACCAACACGTCCCGTTCCCATTCCCGCTCCGTCTATGCCGATACCCCGTCCAACTCGTTCATCCCGCCCCCCGTCTTCCACGAGTTTACCACACTTCGCGTAAATAAAGAACCCAAGTGTTGCAGCGAAGGAAGCGGAGGCCAGCACATGCCCCGCAGCGCCTCAGATCTCGCCCGCCCCCGCCCCGCCCACCATGATGGACGACGTGGCCGGCTTCGAGCAGGCCGCCAAGAAGTCCTGGCAGTCGTTCAGCACCATGCGGCGCTTCGTGGACGAGGCCACGCGCCTGGAGAACGCGAGCTGGCGGCTCTGGTTCATGCAGCGCAGCCGCCACGATGAGCCGGACGCGGAGGAGTCGGGCGCAGAGAGCGGCCCGCGCGCCGTCTGCGTCTACTGCGAGCTGCACAGCGCCAGCCTCAGCTGCCACGGCTGCTGCCACGACTTCTACTGCGTGAGCTGCTTCAAGCTCGTCCACAAGAAGGGGAACCTGGCCACGCACACGGCCGTCAAGATACAGCACCGCGAGGCGAGCAGCAGCGCGTCTACCGCCTGCGACGACGCAGAGCTGTCTGTTACCACGTCGGCCAAGAAGAGCTCGGAAGAGGAGAGGGAGAAGCAGCTGCACAAGCCGTGGGAGCTGCAGATGGACATGCTGCTGCAGAGACTCATGATGAACAGCATCCACGGCGAGATGGACATCAGGTACGTTCGTTATTTGCGAGTTGGGCTGGGAACTGGTGGCGCAAAGACTCACGTAGACTGTTTTTGTAGTGTGCACAATATTGACGCGCGCGAGTCGCTGGACACGGAAGACTCGATCACGACGTACCTTTCAGATGGGGAAGAGGGCGTGCAGCCGCTTTCACTGGGGGAGTCGAGCGGGTCGGACGAAGACGCGAGACAAAAGTCGAATCAGGCGGTTGTGGCGGCTGCGGTGGCGGTAGCAGGAAGACACCGAGCACGGTCCGTGTCGTTTGAAGACGGTGGAGTTCCATTGTCACCGATGGTGATCCACCCGTCGCCTCCTGTGGATGAGAACACGGAGGACATGAAGCTTCCCGTGTTCCCTAAGGGATTGCCGCGGAAAAACAGTCGGAGAAACTCGCAGACCTGTGCAAACTGCAATGGAAGTCATATTACAGTGGAATGCCCACTGTTAGAAAACGCACTACTGCCACCGGCGGCGTCACCCGTACAAGGAGGATCAGGCGTGGACACAGTGCTGCGGAAGTGCTTTACGACGATTCACAACAACAACATGGCCAACAGTACTCATGCGTTCCTGGGAGACGAAGTGAGCGTTCGCGGAGGAAGCAACTTCGCTTCGATGAAACAATGGCCGTCTAGCAACGCACTGCAACAAATGGGCGACCGACCATCTCCTTTTGGGATGAACGTCATCGCTGAAGACAAGTTTATGGTGAACGAAGATGTTTCTCCGATGCTGGGAGAACTTGCAGTTCCGAGTCCAGGAGGGGTCTTCATTCTTGGAATGCTGACTCGTGGTTGCTCTCATGTCTGGCGACTGAACTTCCCTCGGACGTTTTTGAACAGCTGCGAGGACTGGAAAGAGGTGACAAAACGTGGTCGTTCTTGTCCGGATGTGACTCGTCTGGGATGGCACTTACTGGGTGGATTCACCTGAAGATACCCGGTCGTAAGTGGTGCAAACGCTTTGTATCTCTGTATCGCAACAATCTATGGGAGTATTTGGATGCGAATGAGACGAGTCGACCTGTTGGCCACGCTAATTTATTCGAGGGGTCCGTTCACCCGCAGCAGCGAAGCACGGTGGAGTTTGTGCTCAAGTATAATTGCAACTCGTCGGCCAATTCAGCGCGCAATGAGTTGTGGTTGCGCTTCGACTCGGAGAAGGATGCCATGCAGTGGCGAGACACTATAACGCGTGCTGTCAAGTTGCAGATCGATGACTTGTTTGATCTTACGCCAAATTCACCAACGGGAACACCCCGAAAAACTTCGAGCTGGGCAAAGGACGCTTCTCCATCGTTCGCCGTGCACGCCGAAAGGAAAACTCGGACGACCCGTCTTGCTCGAGAACTCGAGATTGTGCTCTCAAAATTATCGAGAAAAATATTTTCTGGGACTTGGTGGCGCGCGAAACCGAGCGCGAAGATACGGTGGTGCGCGAGATTCTCACACAGAGTATGCTAACGGTCCGCTCGGGCTCCTCATACTGTCCGGTGATTCGACTGCAGTCGTTGTTCGAAACGCGCAACCATTTGGTTATGGAGCTGGAGCTTATGCGAGATGGAGACCTACACGAGGAGATCGCTAACAAAAGTGCCGTAGACGAGCCGCGCGCATCGTTCCTGGTTGCTAGCTTGATTCGCGCAATTGACTATTGCCAACGGAATGGAGTTGCCCACCGAGATATAAAGCTCTCCAATCTTGCATTGGACTATGAGCGCAGCGCAAACGGCAACGAGTAAGTGGCTGCAAAACTCATGAAAACTACAGTAGTGGTGAGTTCTAACCGTTTTCTGGTGTGGCAGATATGCGGTGATCAAAGTTGCAGACTTTGGCATGGCTGCATTCATTCAAAAGGATGGGATGCTTAAGGGCAGGTATGTTACTTGTAAAGCTGCAGTGTTTCTTTCTTCACGTTACTCTTTTGCTTCGCGCTGACATGTTCATTTGAATATATTCGGCTCTATAGATGCGGAACTCCCGGCTTTGTCGCTCCAGAAATTCTGAGTGCTGGCAAGGGTGAAGCATACCCTAGTGGCGTCGACATGTTCTCGGCGGGTGTTGTAGCGTACACGATGTTGTGCGGCTATGAGCCATTCTTCGGCGTGAATGACGAAGAGCTAATTAAAATGAACAAGCTTGTCGACTACGAGTTCGAGGAACCGGAGTGGACAAATATCTCAGACGAGGCCAAGGATTTGGTACGAGGTGGTGGATTTATCAAAGGTAGAATTTGCATCGTTGTTAACTGTGGTTCTGGTTTGGTGTGAACAGATTTCCCTAATGATGGAGAAGGATGCGGAGAAGCGATTAACGCCAAAGGAGGCGCTTGAGCACCCGTTCCTGCGGGATGCAAACATTGCTCTGGATGATCTCTTCCGAGAACAGGAGCCTATGAACCCAACTCGCTTGCTCTAACAGGTTGCGATTTTAATGCTTTGGGGATACTGCGACACAACGTAGCGTCTTCTGTATACTTTTGGTGGCGTCCTGTCTTCATGCATTCAACGTATGTGCAAGGCAGAAGACGAGCATACGTACAATATATTTGACATTCACCACAGTTATGTGGCTCTATTGAGGTACGAATCCAGTGGGAAGGATAGGTAGCGCGCAGTCTCGTGGACGAAGCGTGCATCCGCGAGACAGCGAAATTTAATGTTGTCAAGCATTTGGGGCGGTGTCGTACGTTGGAACAGCTGCATCCGGACAAGAGTTGCAAGCTGCATCAAATATCGACCACAGGAACATCTCAGTTAGCATCAACACAAACGACGTCGCAGGATATCAGCGGCCTCACATGAGTAAATATCTCCTCGCGCGTTTCCGATTCTTCGCTTTCATACGCAGGAGTGCCAGCATCCGCTTCAACACGCAAATTGAGGTAGATGGCTAATAGTCGCTGCAGCGTGAATATCTTCGGACCGAGGAGCAGTTGGCTGATCTGCTGCTTCTTGCTACTGCTGCCTGGCGTCGTCGTCGCTGCGCTCCCCTCATGGTTTCTCTTAGCCCTTTTCTTGTGTCGCATCCCACCCGACGACGAAAGGAATCGTACATCGGTCTCCTGGGGATTAAACGACGCCAAGTAACCTGCTAGCACCAGCAGCAGACAGTTCCGGCTCAGGTTGGAGCATGAAATCAGCTCGGACGGATCGCCGACGCCTCGTTTGTGATAACCAAAGAGATGTCGTCGCCGCGTGCTCAGGAATTTCTGCACGCGGGTTTGGGTCGTCCGTTCAATCTGCTTCTTCACCTTGGATGTGTGAGCTGGAGTCACCGGCTTCAAGAACGTATCTCCAAACTCCGGCAGCAAGTGCACCACCGCCGATCGAAACTCGAGCCAGTCGCCATCCGGAGCTGGAGGCAGCAGTCCATGTAGATGCACAAGCCATGAACGAAATAACTCACTCGCTTGCTGCATATTCAACTGCTCCACCAGAATATCCGCCAGTTGACCTAAAACATCATCAAATTAGCAGCAATACCACCAAACACCAATAAAAACAAAAACACTTTGTACCTGGTTTGTACGGTGGGAAGTGCACGTACGAGGGGAAGAACGGCATCACCAGCCGGTCAAAGTCCAGCGACATCCCCCTCGTGATCAACAGCACACAAACTCCCCACGGTGGCTCATCCTCAATCATCTACAAACCACAACACTGTCAGTCCAATCCTTCCCATAAATTACCCCCAAAACCCACATTTAAGGACGCGACTTGGTCATTTATCGTGCACGCGCACGTGATCAGCGCTCCCAGTCCTCGATCCAGTAATTTATCCACATGGTCCAGTGCAATGTACAGCACGCGGCGTGCTCGCTCGTCCCCCAGCGCCGTGTGGTGCACCATGAACCTGTCCAGAGCCTTAAAAAAGCTCAGAAAGTTGAGCGAACTGAACTTGTCCTCGTCTTCCGGTGTCGCGTCGTCTTCGGGCGTGTCATTGGTGATGATTACGCCATCTTCCGCCGCGGAGAACGCCGCGCCGCCGTGCAGCTGCGCCAGCGCCTCTCGGTAGAATTCCTTGGCGGAGTACAAAGCTGCGCAGTCCACGAGCGCGTGGGGCGACGAGTGCGTCCGCAGCGCCCGCGACACGCCCACGCTCTTACCGGTGGACGCACCGCCGTACACGATCACGAGCGGCTTCGGAGGCTCCGAGACGGAGGCGCTGAGACCCGCCACGCGCGCCAGCTCGGCCAGCGGAGCTGCTCGGCCGATCATATTGGTAAGTTACCTCCTACTAAGTACGAATAAGGAGTCTCTATATTAAAATACCTGTGTAAGTTAATCAAAACCGAAATAGATATAGTATCACAAGGTATGTTCATACAGAAACCATTTGTATAGGTTTCAGCTCTACCCAATGTTTCCCATGTAGCAGCAAATTTCGACTTATTAAGTTACTGTTGAAGCGTCACGGCGGACTCAACTTCACTTCCCAAAAAGCGTCCGAGTGCGCACTGCTGTAACTTTTCTTTCCGCGTTTAACGTCGCCATGGCTCCACGCGCTGCCGAGCTGTTCTCCATGATGAGTGGCGCTGTGGACGAAGTGGGTGCGTCGCTCGTGAGTAAAGTGAAGGGCACCATCAAGTTCGACGTCTCGGGCGCCGGCATGTGGCTCGTGGATCTCAAGACGGGCAAGGGCAGCGTCAAGCCCGCGAGTGATGGCGACAAGGCCGACCTCGTCATCTCCTTGTCGGAGGAAAACTTCCTCAAGATGATGGACAACAAGCTCAACCCGCAGCAGGTTTGGGGCCACTAGATACATAAGTCGATTTTCAGGGCGAATCGCTCACATTTTGTGCATTTGTAGGCGTTTATGAAGGGGCTGGTGAAGATCAAGGGCAACATGGGACTCGCCATGAAGCTCAACGTGGTGCTGGCGGCCACGCGCAACTACATGAAGAAGCAGAAAACGGGCGCGAAGCCTGCAGCCGCTGCAGCCTCAGCTCCTGCTGCTGGAGGACTCAACTCGAAGGAGATCTTCCGTTTGCTGGGAGAGGTCGTGGCTAAAGACGGCGCTGCTATGGCCAAGAAGGTCAAGGGGTCATCCAGTTCGACGTCACGGGAGCTGGCAAGTGGAACTTGGACCTTAAGAGCAGCACGCCGGCACTCACGGAAGGAGCCAAGAAAGCTGATGTGACCATCACGGTCGCGGACGCCGACTTTGTGGCGATTGCCATGGGGAAGCTCAACGCCCAGCAGGTAGGAGGTATTGGAGGTGTTTTGCTGTTAGAGCGCTGTTCTGATCTGTTACTGTGAATGTGGTACAGGCCTTCATGAAGGGCAAGCTCAAGCTCAAGGGCAACATGGCGCTCGCGATGAAGCTGCCGGTGGTTTTCAACGCGCTCAAGCCGCAGTCCAAGCTGTAAAGTTGCTTTCAACACAGCAACAACCTAATGCTGAGCTGCTAATGCCGACGCAGCCTCGGCTGCAGTCCCACGAAATGAATTACCCTCCACACGACGCCTGCTTGGTAATCTCGTATATTTTTATGTGTCAAGGCGCGGAAATGGTGGCCATCTCACGCCTTGTTCTTACTATACCATAATCGCTCGCAGCGTACGAGAAACAAGGAGTGCAGCTTGGTAAGCCTGCGCTCCATCTCTTCCCTGACGGTCTCAGCCACAGGAGACGAGAAGAAGAAAAAAACAACTATCCGGATGTCCCGACACCAGAACGAGACCTGACGTCGTCGCGTCGTCGTCTACTGCGTCTTTGGCTTGATGACCTTCTTCCGGCTGACCGTTTCCCAGCCGTCCTCCTCGTCCTTCTTTAGCGCCGCCGCCGCCGCCTTCTTCTTGTCCGTCTCCTTGTCGGGCTCGCCCGAGGGCTTCACCGTCCCCGTAGCAGCCGCGCGTTGCTTGGCCTTGGCGTTCTTCTTCTTCTGCTTGAGCTTCAGCTTGCGCTTCTCCGAGCGAATGGCCTCCTCCTCCTCCGAGTCCGGGCCGTCCTATCAACAGCACAAATAAGAACACACAAAAGTCAGCAAATAAGACCTCGGTATCAGGTCACGGGATCAGATCCACGTACGTCCACGAACTCCTCCAGGTTGATCTCGGCGTTCTCCTTGTCCGCGGGGCGGCCGCGGCCGTGGCGTTCTTCTTCTTGCCCTTGCTCTTGCTCTTCTTCTTCTTGGGGCCAACGCGGCCTCCGTCGTCGACTTACTGCCGCCGCTCAGCGCCTTGGCCGCCGTGAGCCCCACAGCCGCAGCCACCAGCGCGCCACCCACGGCGATGCCCGTCGTGGGGTTCTGCTCCAGCAGCGTCATGATCGCGTCGGCCATCGTACTTTACGTGAGGTCTGTGTAGTCGAGCGCAGGTCTTGGAATGTGCCGTTGGGATCGGAGCTCGAGGCCACGTGGCCCGTACCGGTATCCCCAAAAACCGAATATCGGTACACAATTACAGTGAGCTCCATCATAAGTACGGAAACCCACGGGCTTTCGGGTTTTGTACACGAAAGACACATCAAATAATACCCTTTTCGCTTGTTGCAGTGGATCAATGAGCGGCTTACGGGTCGACCGTGAGCTGCTCTGGCGCAAGCTCTTCGCGTTCGACCACCAGCCGGAGGACGCGTCTGCCACGAGCCAGGACCTCTCGGATCGTCTGTGCGGCGTCATCCAGCAAGCGGTGTGTCACGGGACGCAGGAGCCTCTGCGCCAGATGCTGTTGCAACGGCTCGGCTATTGGCTGCGGTCGGACGTCGTTCCGCCGTTCTGGAGCTTCTTGGACGCGTCAGCGATTGAAAGTCGGCGTTGCAGCAACTCAAGACGCCAACTGGCTCTTCTCTGCGCCCAGCAACTGACGCTGGCGCTGCAGTTCGCGGAGGACGCGTTCGCCCACTGCGTGCAACTTAGCAGCCTCTTCGACGTGCAGCAACTTAACGGCCGCTCCATGTTGCAGGAGCTGCGCACGAGTTTCCGGTGCGCCGTGTTCGATGACACGCCCTCCGTCGAGAGATTCGAGGAGCTGCTCGTGATCTTCTTCTCCATGAGCTTCCAGAGGTTCCGCGGCAAGGAGAAGGCGCAGGTTTTCGACGTGAAACCCATTCGGCAGACGCTGCTGCAGCTGCAATGGCTACATGTGGCCGAGCCGGCGCTGCGTAGGGTGCACTCTCAGGTGAAGAAGGTGGTCAAAACCACGTGTGGAGACGTCTTCGACGAGTTGTTTCTGGCAGATGTGGAGCAGTGGGCGGGCTCCGAGCTGCTGCCGTGGCTGCAGGAGGTTACGCAGAGTGACGAGAAGTTGGTGGTGAAGTGGAGGGAGACACTGTCGCAAAATGTGCTGCACGAGTTCGGCAGCTTGCGGATCGCGCAATTGTTTGAGATTATCAAAGAATTCCCGGACAGGTGATGGAAGATTGCGTTGCTGTGTTGCTAGCTGAAAACTAATACTGTGAGTGTACAGTGTTCCGGCGCTGGAAGATCTGAGGCAGTGTCTTGAACGAACGCAACAGCATGGCGAACTCGTGCAAGAGTTCCGAGGTGCTTTGCAATCGCGACTATTGCAACCAGGAGCGAATACATCAGCGATCTTGGATATTTACGTGTCTACTATCAAGGTGATGCAAGCTTTTGGAAGGATTAAAATCGGAAACTAACGCTTTTGCTTTGGACAGGCATTTCGACTGTTAGATCCCAAGGGTGTATTAC
>JAAKBD010000165.1:0-60028 GCA_012656105.1 Phytophthora syringae
ATCGAGTTGTGTACTTGGCTTGAAATTATTCCGGAGTCGAATTCTAATTACTCAGCACCGAAACTCACCCACCGCCAGGGCGGACCTCGTCTTGAATGCGAACCCCTTTTTCAGCAGGCTAGGAGGTGATGGCACGCAACGCCCGAGCAGACAACTAGTGTTTGCACGGCATAACCTGCGACTGGGCTAGCTCTAAAATTGAGCCTGGAGCGAGAAAAGTTTTATTTTAACTACGAGGCCATGGCCGTTTTGATAATGGAGCAGATTCTGAGCAGGAACAAAGACAGCGAGAAATGTTTTGCAGCAGAGGACGTCAAGCGACACACTTGCGTCTATTCCATCTTGTACTTCGAGGTATCCAATATTGATTCTCCTGCTACAATCGCAGGATTGGATTTATCCACAATGTGATTCTATCAAAGACTTCCCAGTTAGCAGGATCGTTGTCGGATGCCATCTTCTCTTCGAACGGTTTTACACTGGCAACCGAACTGCGGTGGCTGAGCTGCCGGAGCTGATCGAAAGACATGGAATTCAGTGAACTACTCGACAACGTCGCTCGCAAGTGCTTCGTAGGAAGAGTTGAACTCATATCCGCCAACTGCTGCATTCGCGTGAGCATTTTTGAGAAACGCTGTGGGGTCCCGACCAAGCTCGGTAGGATCCAAAAAGGAGGAGGGACGGGCACTTCCATATAGTCGACTCGATGCTCATTTGAAAAAGGTTTGTATTAGAGTTGTGGAGCTAGCGTTCACCTCTAAGTACAACACTATCGTCAGTCCATATTCTGCTTCTTTCGCAGTTTGGGCAGCAAAACAATCAAAATCCTTGGTTCATATGCACCTTCCTTCGGGTACCCACAGGTCTTAGATCGCTACAACCCAGTTGGACTTGTCCCTGTTAATGAACACCTTCTCCACAATAAAGTCGAGCTCACTACCGAGACTCGCAGTTGAGCTGTGTCGACTTAGCCCCGCTAACACCCGAAGTTTGCCGTACGAGTCTGAATGTGCTGAACCCACCGATAACGACGGTCGTAGATACTTGAGACCGCCCGAACCATACGAAACCAAAGACCCAGCGACGGTGGCTCGATTGTCGTAGGTCTCCGTGTCATTGGCGGTCTCAACATTAGAGTTCCTTGGTATCGGGATCTTATAGAGCTGATCCAGATCCAAGGTGCGTGTCTTGTTGGTGCCGCGCTTGAAGTATGTGACAGAGGAGCCGCGTACTTTTGATGTTGATGAATTGTGCTCGACGTTGACCCCAGACACGTTCAAACTGTCCGCATCAAGCGAGAGCATCTTGGATATTTGCTGAGAATACTTGTCCAACCGTTTGTCAACGGCACGGAGACCCATGACACAGCGCACACAGAACTTCGTCTGGCAAATCTCTGAAATTTCAGTCGGTTTGCAGCTGTATCCATCTGCCATGCCTGCACCAGGCACAGCGCGGGTAATGTAGCAGGTTTTGCAGACAACGTCGCCACAAAGGCGGCAATGGTGTCGACGTCGGTACATGCTGTGGAATTTGCGACTGCAAATGTTGCAGGAAGGGCGACTCTCATCCGGCACCCAGTTCTTCTGAAGAGCCAACGTCTGCTTTGAAATGTTCTGCGAGTCAATCACCAGCGAAATGTCGTTGAGGACTGCCATACTCAGTCGGTACTGAGCGTGTGCTGTAATGGACGATTCGTTCCCCTCTGTAGACCCCATAATGAAAACCTCCGACGTCACCTTCGGCGTATCAGTCGACGGAACGAATAGCATCGTGCGCTTCATCCGCACACGTGTCAGCTTCATGGACCCCTTGAGTTCGGGACACTCTGGCATATCAATTGATGCCATCGCTACAAACCCGATCTCCTTCGCGTCCGTGTTTATCGTGTAGCCCAGCATCTCGACGAAGCAAACGTCTCTTTTCCCTGCAAACGAGTTCGCTGCAAGCCACTTGATACCCAAGTAGCTGTCTTTGGTCGCGCGGATTGTATGTAGCACTGCACCATTGAGAACCACCGGTGAGAGTAATTTTTGCTGCTGGACGAAGTCCACGGAGCTCGACGCATGGTGAGCGTCCACAATATCACGATAGTTGCCTTGAACACGACCAAAGGTGCGGTAGGACTGGAGTCTCGGATGAGGATTAAGCGGGTCGCGGCGTCCTACCGTTGTGCCGACAGTACGCCGAGCTGGGTTTGACAGTGTTCCGTAGCGACTTCGACCGCTACTTCTGCTTCGCATCGTCCAGGTGTAGGCCCCGGTGCTAATACGGTCGTTCACATTGCAGGCTGTAGCTCTCATACTTCTCTCGAGTGTCGTAGCCCACGACGAGCTGGAGCTGAAGGAGTCTGCACCACGAGTCTTGAATGTCTTGAGCTGGCCAAGAGAACCCACGAGACGCCAGTCCGAGTCCAGTGAATTATCTTTGGTAAGTTGTGCAGTGCGGGCGAGGACGGCGTCTTGTACTTGCTGCTTCATCATCGTCTCGAGTTTTGCAGCTTGCGACCGAGAGAGCGACACCGGTGCAAACAACGACGAAGTGGTACATGTAGTCGCCATGGGCACCGAATGCTACGAAGGACTCTGTCGTCCAAGCTCGAAAGTTACTATGAGACGGCAAAGCGGCCACGACCACGAACGGTTAGCTCATGGTCTCTTGGGTTTGCGACAGTCGGAGGCTATCTGCGCAGGACACATGGCGATACGATTGGCGCGGCTCGGGTACTGAGTACCGTACTCCGAGTACAATGACAGCAGGCTGGAGGCAGCCACAATTGCAGCCCACACACAGATCCACCGGCTGTCTGGAGCTTTGACTGAACCACGACATGTTCTTGCGGATACGTTGGCACGGTCTCCGTTGGGTGCCAGGCTTCCCACCATATGAATGAAGTCCGCGGGGTGGAACGGAGATACCTACAACTTCAAGTGTTGGACATCATCAACATGGCGTCGAAGTTCGACGGTGCCCGATTGTTTGACGGTCGAACAAACAAATTCAAGCTCAGAAACTCAGTTCTTCGATATCCGCGTGGTGTCCGATTGTTCGACCGTCGAACAATCGGACACCACGCGGATATCGAAGAACTGTGAGTTTCTGAGCTTGAATTTGTTGTGGGTATGGTAGATCAGGAGATGTCGCCGGACGTTTGCCGGTAGGGTTGAAGCCTCCAGAAAAGCGGAAATACCAAGATGCTCAGGGAGCTGTGCCAATCCGACTGGAAAATGATCGATGTCTCAACGTTATGCAATCCCTAGCAACTTGATAGTATCAAGTCATGGACGTTTCGCTTTGTAGCTGTGATGGTAAAACCAACCCCAACTTTCACGATTCAACCGCGTTAACTATACTACGTAGTAATACATACTCTTCTCCACCAACTGAAATCGAGCGTGTTTTTTTCCATTTGTAGACCATTTTTCGTACCTAAGAAACTAGCGTAAGATGCCGTTTCCTAATAATAGCTGCGTTCGAAGCGACTGATCCTCTCACAAGCCAACGCCGCTCGCCATGAGCTCGTTCGAGGCCCCCAAGTCTGCGCACCCGGTCCCGCGCGTGGCGGCGCTGGGCAAACGCCCGTCGCTCATGCACCGCAGCCCGACCCCGAGTTCAGCGACGCCGAACTGGACGGTACGACTAGCAAAAACCAACAAAAGTTAATGAATCTTTCATCAAAACGTAATTGTATTTTTGTGTGTGTCTTTAGACGCCGTCGATATGGGCGAAAACGCCGTGTGGGCCAACCTGGAAGGACCCATTTACGCGGAAAAGGACGTGGAGATCTTCCGGCCGACCCAAAACTCTCGAGCTTACCACTGTACTACGCCAAAGGCTGGCTGCCTTTCGCGCCCGACACGCTCTTCAATGCGCTCATGGACGCTCGGTACCGCAAATCCTGGGACAAAAACGTGCACCAAGTGCACGTGGTGGAGCACCAGCACGTGAGTGACGTGCTGTACTTCGCTCTCAATCTGCCGTGGCCTTTGGCCAATCGGGACTACGTGTACCGACGCCGAGTGAAGTTTTACCCGGCACATTCTGCCTTTGTAGTGCTGTGCCAAGCTGCAAACCATGCCGATGCACCGGCCAATGCCGTCCGTGTGAGGGTGGAAACCTGTTCACTTCGACTTTGTATTCGCGGTGTTTCAAGCTCCAACAATGCGTGCGACTTCCACGTGGAGTACGAGGACGACACCAACTTCAGCATTCCAAATTATGTGGTGAACATGCTACTGCATACGATGATGCCGTCGTTCATGACGGAGCTGCGGAAAGCGTGCGCAGGGTACGCGGACTATATCAAGACGCTGGATGACAATGTCGTGCAGAGCATCCCGTCCCAAGTTGTGCGTCATCGAAGCACCGTTACTGCTTCGGTGACGGGTAGCGTGAGTTCTGCTGGGAAGAGCGTGATCGGTTCTTCGGCAACGGAAGAACGAAAACCGGTGAGAGCGAGTCCGCGGCCGAGAAGCAGTTTGTTCTTTCGAAACAAACGCCCACCTGGACTTGTGCACCTGGAAGCGGACGAGTGTAGCAGCATGAGCGATGATTGGGATGATGCTCCGCGCAGTGAACCACCTACAAGTCGAGATTTTCGACCGTCTTCCATTTACAGATCACTTTCTACAGATGCTGAAGGCAACAACGGCCTTAGTGGTCATCTCAACCATTCGTCATCCGCCAACAGCCTTCTTCTTAATGCTCCATCGTCTACTTCCGAGTTTTCTCGTGCCAGTTCCGTGGCTTCTGCTCACAATACTCCGCGAAGCGTAGACGGTGTTTCTACCGTCCTGGATGACGATTTCTCCGTCACGTTTCACAAGCAGAAAATTGGTCTGCACTTGGAGACGGACCTCTTTTCGAACAAGGTACTCGTAGCTTTCTGCGAAAAAGACAGCGAAGCCTCGAGCTGCCGCGAGAACATCGAGCCAGGCTTCCTCGTGGCGTCTGTGAATGGCACTGCCGTGAGCGACTTTAAATTTACAGACATACTCGGTGAGATCCAGAAAGCTCCACGCCCACTTACCATGGGATTTACTCACCCGGATCGGGAGTCTTCACTTCAATATCGGCGCTTCAAGGAGCCTCAAAATGTGTTGAGATGTCTCGTGTCGCGAGACGAGAATGATTTGCTGAGCGCGCTACGCCCACTCGATGAAGACGCAGGACTGAGCGCTGTTCTCAAGTGCGACTTTATTGCACCAGCCGCCACACCAGCGTCTTCGAAAGGCAAGTTGCCTGCTTGTAGTAGCAGTCCGACACTTTTGGGATCGCCGTTCTCGAAAGACACGACACCCACGCTTCATCCTTCTGCGTCCATGCCACAACCAGAACCAGAGCGAGTGGTCGTACCAGCGGGATACCTCGTTTACGAGATCAATGATTCGTTCGTGTTAGATGTGCCATTCGCTGAAATTGCCCACATGCTGCGCCGCAGTGGCGATGCTTGTGCGGTGACATTCAAAGCGGCTATGGCAGTTGTCGGGAGCAAGCAGCGCTCGCTTAAGAGCCGCTACAAGATCCCAAGGCGGCTGTCAGGTGTATTCGGGAGGAAACGCAGAGCATCTGATGCTAGCATCACAGCCAGCATGAGCTCAACTTCGTGGGCAAGCGGGGGAGTACATCTTCTCAATGCGGTGAACCAGGGCAAACTACCGCGTATGGCTGCGGCTTGACGGATTATTCTTCGGTTGTCGTCACAGCAGAAAATATTGACTGGGTGTGGCAACAGGTGAAGCTTCTGAAGGCAACCGAGCGCATTTTCTCGGCGGCTCTCCTGATTGATCGGCTCGAGGCGTTCTTGTCTGATGCTGGCAGCACTAACAAGATCATTGCAGCCGCCAAGACGAGGGTGCTGCGGTCGATGCACGATGAGAGCGAACTGCTTGAGCATGTCAAAGGGCGACGAGATCAAGGTGTGACGGCACTAAAGGAATTTAGCGATAAAGAGGGCGACGAGGAGTGGCAGTTCGGACAGACAATGCTTGGTGTGACCACCTCCTGGAAACCTGACGCGGACGGCTCGGTATGGATCAAACTGGAAGGTATTGTCGATGGTGTGGACATCTTCAACACCATCTCGGTCATCCGCGAGGTGGATCTGTACAGCGTGTGGACTCCGTTTTGTGCTCAATCTCTGCTGCTGCAGAGCATGGGCCATGTGGAACTAGCAGCCTACCTGGCGATTTCGTCTCCATTTCTACAGCGTGACGCCATCATTCGAGCATTCGGCGTCAATGCAGTCTATGAACATCGCTGTTTGCTGCTGCTTGGAGGATCTGTGGACGTTTCGTCAGTGACTAGCTCCGTTCCGGTTCCAACGCTGCAAGGATGGAATGCTGGGCGGATGGAGATTAAAGGCTTCCGCGCACTCATCGAGCCCGTCACTCGGATGCAAGCTCGCACGTGCATTGTGGCAAACATTGATCCGAAATGTGCGATCCCAAAGGCCATGCTGAATTTCGGGATCAAGAAGATGGCGGGAATTCTGCTGTATCTCATCCGTAAGGAGGCCGAGAAGATCGAGCAAGACCTCACGAAGCCGTCCGCGAGCGCTTCGAACGAGCATCTGCGCCGCATCAATAGCGACCCAAGTGGGTTCTACACCTGGCTGAGACCCATTGTCGACAAGTACTTTGTGGATCAACAGAACGGCAGTCTGCCAGAGCCTCTCTCGTTGACGACAGGCACTGCCAATGAGTGGACATCGGATGCTGATTCTCCGCGTCTGAGCGGAAGAACCAGCAGAAGAACCGGCAGCCCTCGACTCGCTAAGCGACGCAGCTCAACGCGTATCGCTGCGTTTCAGCGTCACGCGGTCAGCACTTCAACCTCTGTCGGCACCACCGACAACCCGATCGAAATCCCTTCTCCTTCCAGCAAGAGCTACTGGAGCGACTACCTGTACGACTTCGCCATTTGGCCGTATCTGCTGCTATTTATCTTCGCCCAGACGTCTGCGGGACTTCCTCTGCTGTTCGCGTGCTCGATCAAGTTCGTCTTCACGTGCGTCTGCACGTGGTTCGCAGTTCCCGGCGCGTTCCCTCGAGCCACGCGACAGTGGAAACGAGTGCGTAGTGAACTGGATCCGCTTCGACAGCAGTGCGTTGTGCTGGCTGCGATCTGCGACGTGGTGAGCTCCTGGGCTGTGCGCGTCTGGGTCCGCTGGCTGCAGTGCTACCTCAGCGCGCTGGTGTACGGCTCAACCGCCACCTGTTTCTCTCGCTCACCAACGGAAGTGCGTGAGGCTGAACAGGTCGCGCTGCTAATTGTCTGCTTCCTCTACGCCAGCGCCATCGTCGGCGTTCAAATCGCAGTCAACATGTAATTTGCACGTCAACTTCAACTACCGTCAAACTACTACTAGTACTTAGATTAGTACTACTACTACAGGTTTCCTCGCCTAATCCTCCCGGATGGGACAATCAAGACTGAGATGGAAATAGAGACTCCAAGGAACGCGACATGTCAAAAATGGGATCCTGCTCGAACGATTTGTACTAACCGAGGCAGGTGAACCATTTGTGACAGGGGAGGATTAGACGGGGAAACCTGTATTAATAATACTTCGAAGTATCAGTTTACAGCGGGTCTACGTACTATTTTACCCCAATATTTCAGAATTAAACGAGTGTCGGTACCACACCCGTCTCACATAAGGATCCACTAATCCACGTGGTACCGGTCTTTTAGACGCACTTTTACCATTTTGAGGATGGCCAAGGTCGAGTCGGCGTCGGCTTCCGGCGGAGGCTGGAAGCTCAGCCCCATGCGCTTTATGCAGATGGCGCTGGCCACGACGATGCTCTTCTCCGTGGCTTACATGTACCAGTTCGTGAGCGTGAGCGTGTCACTGCGCTCCGAGAACGACTCGGAGGACTCGGAGGGCGGTGGCCTCGTTCGCAACCGCGTGTTGGGCCACTCGGTGCTGCATCTGCAGGGCTTCGAAGCTGGCCACAAGTTCGTGAGCGAGTACGACGTGGACGCCCAAGGGCCGCTCTTCCTCCTCATCATGAGCGACGCCGACGAAACCGGTAAATACTGGTGTCCGGACTGTGAACGAGCCAAGAAACCGGTAATGGACGCCTTCAACCGCGCCCCGAGAGGCTCGAGACTCGTGGAGATCCGCGTGGGGCCGGAGTCCTATTGGGCCGACTACATGAACGAGTTCAGACAGAACCAGCTCTTCTATATCGACCACATACCGTCGCTGATGCGGTACGAAGGAGGTGGCAACTCGTCCACGATGCTCACGGAGAGTTTCTGCACGGATTCGGCTTTGCTGGACTATGTTTTCCGGGTGAATAAACCGTTGGCAGGGGAGCCCAAGAAGAACCAGGTGCTCACCATGTCCTCACCTGGAGAGGTGATTGACTACTTAGGCACGTACGACAACTCGTTCCCGCTGTTTCTCTTCTTCGTGTCGGGTTACCACGCGTTCAATGGGCGGCTGTGGTGTCCGTACTGCGACCGCGCGGACGTGGCGGTGATGCACTACTACAACTACACAGCAGCTGATAATGCGGTTATGGTG
Source organism: Phytophthora syringae (assembly GCA_012656105.1). Lineage (NCBI taxonomy): Eukaryota > Oomycota > Peronosporomycetes > Peronosporales > Peronosporaceae > Phytophthora > Phytophthora syringae. The sequence goes on from JAAKBD010000165.1 coordinate 8,537, forward strand.
CGGGTCATGGTGGCCGACACGTACAAGAAGTGGAAGAAGAAGAAGAACCCGTTCAAGCTGCCCGAGTTCCAGGAGAAGGTGGCGCCTGTACGCGGAGTGCCCTTCCTGGGCTTCGTCAAGAAGGACCTGGCCGCCAACAAGATCAACGTGCACCAGTTCATGCCCGACTACCCAGAGCTCAACAAGCTGCAGACTTTCTTCAAGAACAAGCCTCGCACAAAACGGCCTGCGTAGTACAGTATTCAGGCAATTAACCTCTATCTAGCATCATCGCTAGCGAACGGTTAATTCGCAAAATGTTCAAAAGCGTTGAATTATCTGATCCCTTGCCGTTCGATTAGAAATATATCACTTTCGTTTAGAAATGCGTGTCAATCGGCACCGGAATGGCGGCGTGCGCCTCTGGCTGCGGCGCAACGTGTGGCTCGTGGGCGCGGCGACTTTCGTGGGCATCTACTGCATCTTCATGGTGCGCACGACCATGTGGGCGCACACGTTCCAGGCCCAAGAGAAAGCGGCGGACTCGGGTCAAGTGGTGGGGGACGGCACTGCCATGCAAGACGCGATGGCGGCACTGAGGGAAATGGGCGCGTTAGCAGCAGAAAACGCCCACGAGGAGGCCGCGGAGCAGGCGGAGGAAGCGGCGGAGGACGGACGAGAACAACTGGTGACAGGGGACGGGGAACAGGAAGCGGTGGGTGAAAAGGAGGCGCACAACGCACACGCCGCAGCCACGACGGGGCCGCGACTACGTAAGGACGACACGGTGGCCTACGACGATAAAGTCCCTCTTGAAGATGCTGGAGACATCCCGGTGGTTGGGGCGGCGGAGGTGGACACACCCACTGCCGCTCCGACGAAAGACCATAAGTGGACAGCTTTCGATGACTTGCCAATAGCTGGAGCTGCTGGAAACACAGGACCCCAGCCAGAGACGATGGCCGTGGAGAGGACGGTAGACGAGGAAGACCACTTGTGGACCGGTGTAGACAAGCTGCCTGTGGCTGAGGAAGGTCAGCGATTACCTGGTGCAATTCGTACAACGGACACTGGTGCGGGGGCTACGACGGCATTTATCTCGAGGCGGTTCGACAAGGCGAGACTCGTTTTGGAGCCGCAGCAAGGGAACGGAACCATGTCGTTTGAGGAGCGACACCACACGATCTTCGGGTACAACGCCACCATGGCGTACTTACAATTGTATAGTAAGGCTGCTGATTCACAGGAGCAGCTCTTCCTGTTCTTCGTATGCAGCGACAACAAAGGTGGCCGACATGACTGGAGTCCTGTGTGTACGGAGGCTCGAGAGAAAGTGTACGCTACATTTGCCAAGTCACCGTCGACGAATCGCCTGCTGACAATCCACGTGGGGCCACTCGAAGATTGGAAACATGGCAATGCCTTCACTGACGACGACGACCTTCGTCTCAAGGCCATTCCGACTGTAATGCGATGGGATGGCGGAAAGCCGAGTGCACTGCGCTCGACGTGGGGTGTTCTAGTGGACAAGTCGGTACTTTTCGAGCCGTTGCTGCGCTATCTCTTCCGTAGCGCCGACGAACAGGATGCACTATTGGCGAAACCACAAGTGGAGACGAAGGAGATTGTCACGCTGAGAGGATACTCGCAGTATCGCGCGTACATGGAATCGTACGCTCAAAACGGAACGCCATACCCGCTTTTATGATGATGGTATCTGGTCGGTTTCAGCGTAACAACCGCCTTTGGTGTCCTTGGTGTCGACAATCCGAGATGCCGGTAGAGTACGCGTTCTACGCCTACGCGCCGGCCGATGCCAAGCTGGTCCTTGTGGAGACCTACGACAAGTACAGCGAGTGGCGAAATGCAGAGAACGAGTTCAAGAAGGACCCGCAGCTCGCCATGAAGGGTGTGCCATGGTTCTACCGCGTCTATCCAGGTCCACCCGGCCAGCCACTCACATACCAGCGAGTGAAGCAAAAGTTCTACGAGCTGGAAGCATTGCAACGCGTCTTCGAAGGCTCCAGGTGAGGGGGCATTTCGTTAGCGGAGACTTTGCTGGGATCGGATACCTTAGAAATTGTAAAGGCGCAAATCAAAGCAGATGTCCACTTTTGTGGTACGTGGCAGGCGAACCGAACACTTGCTCATCAGGACGGACAAGTATGTCGGCGAAACAATCAGGAGGACATCGCCATGCTGCCAGTAGCGCCCGAAGACGGCGCTGGGTGGTGGTCGTCGGCGCCGTGTTCACGCTCTACTGTATGTTCCTGTTCCAAGTGCGTCTGTGGTCGGCCGCCAGCCACGCGGACCTGCGAGCCAACGCCATCAGCGCTGAAAGAGACTCGGCAGTCATCGATCAGGTGCCAGGCAAGCAGGACGAAGACTACGGGCGCGAAACGAGAGAAAACCAAGAACGCAACACCGACACACAGGAGGTTAACGACATTCAGACGGCGGAGTCGGTCGTGAACGAGCAAAACCTGCGTGGAGACGTGTTAGCTACTCCTGGACCAGTCGTCATTTCGTCGCAGCAGCCTACTGTGTCTCCGGTCGCAACTTTTGCAGCTCCTGCTGTCCCAGTTTCAACTACTGAAGTGGATCCTTCATTGGAAATTCGGCACGACGTGGTCTCTGGATACGATGCTGCCATGGCGTATTTGGCAAACTATACAACGCCTGAAGGTTCGGATGAAAAACTCTTCTTGTTTTTCGTGTGTGGCGACGAACAGGGTCAGCAGACGACTTGGCGTCGCGTCTGTGTGGACGCTTCGACGCTTGTGTACGACATTTTTCCAAGTCTCCGTCGCAGAACCGACTGCTGACGATCCACGCAGGGTCGAAGCAGGACTGGTCTGCACCAAACCCCTTCTTCAAAGACGGCGATTTGAAGGTGAAAATGATCCCCGCTCTGATGCAGTGGCATGGAGGTCTCCCTGGAGCGAAGCGAGCCACGTCTGGTATGATCATTGAGGAGAGTTTGCTGTACGAACCTCTATTGCGGTACCAGTTCGAGAACCGAGACAAGCCCGACCCACTACTTGCTCCGGAGAAGACTGCATCGAAAGAGATCGTCTTGTTAAAAGGGTATAAGAACTACCGTCTCTACATTGACGCAGTTGCTGCTGGCGAGAAACCTCCTTCTGAAGGACCGATGTTCGTCTTCCTGATTGCGGGCCGACTGGACTCGAACGACCGCCTCTGGTGTCCGTACTGTCGTTACTCTGAACTCTCAGTCGAGTACGCATTCTACGCCTTTGCCCCTCCTGGTTCTCGGCTGGTGAAGGTGGAGACGGTAAACTCGTACGGCCTCTGGAAGAACCCCTCGAACGAGTGGAAGCAGGACACGGCGCTCATGGTGCGAGGTGTGCCATGGATGTACCGCGCCAATCTCGACACAGAAACCAAAACGTTCTCCTTCGACCGAGTGAGCGAGCGCTTCGACCACCCAGACGCTCTACGAGGCATTTTCCAGGGCTGGAAGAACACCGTGTAAGCAGTACAGTAGAGCTTTAACCCTGTAATCAATGTAGCCATGTTGACTCTTTTCAGATGGTCGAAAGGGATTACGCCATTAGAAACGATGGTGTCGTCTACCCATCGTTTCTAATTACTATTTCTAAAAGCTTAAAAGTCTCAGTAAAAGTTCAGTCTGACTCAGTCAATGGCGTCGCCAAGCTACGGACCTCGCTACGGACGTGACCGGCTGCGACCGCATCGCCGCGGGGCGCCAGGCGCAAAGCGAACCAGCCCGTGGTACTTCCTGGCCGGCGGCTTCTTCGTGCTGTATCTCTTGTTCCTGGTGCGCTGGCGGTTCGGCCACGTGTCGGACCTGACGGGCGCTGCGCCCACCGAGCAGCTCAGCAACTTGCGCCAGGCCAGCCACCCGGTGCACGTGCATAGCGATGACGCGCTGGACGTGGAGATCGCAGCGCAATTGGAGGAGCAGCGCAAGTTTGAGGAGCGCGCGAAGCAAATCCCCATCAAAGTGGTGCTCCCGACGACCGCCCCACCTACAGACGCCCCAACGACAACCACTGCTTTAATAACCGGCATTAATACCGAGAAGATGGCTGCAGAAGAGCTTGAAGGACGCGTGCCGGGGATACCGGTAGAAACTGCAGCCCTTCAGGTCATTCACGGGACAGAGGTCCCAAAGGCTGCTGTACCGGTGCAACTGGCGCCGGTAGTGGAGGCCGTTGCTGCTACGGATGCAGCCCCAGTGCAGGTGGCACCGGTAATACCGACTGTCGAGGTGGTTCCTTCTGCTGCTAGACATCAGGAGATCTACGGGTACCAGGGAGCCATGAAATTCTTGGAGAACTACCAGTACAACTCCGACGAATCGGTATTTTTGTTCTTCCTGTGCAGTGACGATGACTTCAAAGCGGGTGACTGGTCGGAGGAGTGCGTGGAAGGAAAGAAACACGTGTACGACGTGTTCTCCAAGTCTCCGGGGCGTAACCGGTTGGTGACTGTGTTTGCAGGTTCGGAGACGTACTGGAAACACCAAAACGACTTTTACAATGACGCGGATTTGAGAGTGAAGGGCTTGCCATGTTTGATGCAGTGGGAAGGACGCAGCGGTAGGACGAGTGGAATGCTGGTGCAGAGATCTCTCTACGATGAACCGTTCTTGCGGTATCTGTTCAGGAATACCGACCAGCCTGAAGTTTTGTTCCCAGCTGACGCTGTCAAGAGCAAGCAGATCGTCACTGTGAATGGATACGACGCCTATGTAGACGAAATGGTTCGCTACGAGCATGAGGAGAACCCGGTCCCCACCTTCTTAATGATGGTCTCAGGCCGATTCCGGAATAATAACCGGCCGTGGTGCCCGTACTGTCGGTACTCCGAGCTGCCTATCGAGTACGCCTTCTACCATTATGCCCCGAAGAACGCTCGAATGATTCGCGTGGAAGTCACGGACTCGTATGCGGAATGGAAAAAGCGCGCCGAGTTCACCCGCGACGCGAACCTGCAGTTAAAGATCGTGCCGCTTATGTTTGCGATCGAACAAGTCCCCGCTGCAAGTCCGAACGACACGAAATCGATCAACTTCACCCCGCACAAGGTTCGCTACGATGAGTTAGAACCATTACGACAGCTCTTCACAAGCTTTACATAGATAGATTCAAAGCACTAGGGAGCTTATTGATCTCTATAGAGCGCAAACAGTTTGCTTGTATTCTACTTCAGAGGTATCATCTAGGCAAGTCGAGCCGATGTCCGCACTGCTCGATCCTCTTGCTGGGAGAGTCTTTGTCTTGAAGACTCGGACATTTGGTCAACAATTCCCCGTTCTCCGAGGAAGCCGAGGTATCTCGTGAACGTAAGGCCCAAAACTCTTCGATCATTCGTAAGGCGACACTGATCTCGCACGCGGTGTCGTCTGGCAGTACTCGGACATGTTGACGAAGACTTCGAATGGTAAGTAGACACATCCCCACGAACTCTTGGAACCGAGTTTTACGATCATCGATCATCTCGTTTTCAAGCGAGGTAACCGAAGAACTAGAGAAGATGTGCGAGCCCCACACATGTCGTGATGGAAATGAAGTCTCCACGATTGAAGCCAACACATTCTCACAGATTGGACATCGCGGTTGACGACGGCGTTTGCCACGACTAAAGTGCTTGATCAACTGCTGTCGAAGAGCTCGGAACTCTGAAAAGCGGCGTGCAACCCGCCATCGCTGCTTGCTCAAATGCACCTCCACTTGGTAGAAAACCACTCCGTCTTCAGGTCGTTCAAGGTGTTGTCCTGTCACGTGAGACGTGAGATAGTCCGAGTACTCGGCTTCATCGCGGAAAAGTTGGATATCTTCGCTGCCCTCTCGCAGTTCGACCGTGCTCGACCGCGGGGTTTCTGGACGAGTTTGTGAGGTTCGTAGTCGTCGGGGTTGAGTTTCTGTGGTAGCAAGCAATTCTCCATTGGTATGTCGCCTTTGACTGTTCCTGGAGTCGGTGCCTTCACCGGTTCGAGATAGCAAATTGCGTGCTGACAAGCTGCAGCGCCACAAAAGTCGCGGGATCTTCCCCTTCTCCCCGATACTATGGACGCTCGAGTCTCTCGGCTTCTGGTGGTTGGAAGTCCAAATGGGTCTGCGAGGAAAATGGACTGCCGCATCGCTTCGTCGAGCGAGCTGCATGTGGATGCTGTGGATCGTAGTGGGGACACGGCGGAACATGCCGCATCGCTCAACCTCATTTCGAACTGGAAGATGAAAGAATGCCGACCTGTGCGAGTTGAACGCAGAAGGAGAAATGCCAGTAGGGGAGGCTAGGCGAGGCTTTTCAGCGTTTCCGACGCGACACTGGACTGCTGGACATCGCACTTTTTCAAAGCCACAAACACGGCGATCTGGATAGGAATAGTTTCTAGCGGACAGATCCCATGATGCGCCACCAGGGACCGGTCATGAGCTGAAAGTCGCTTGGCACTCGCGTTACGAGGACAGAAAATAGCGCTGAGGTCGCCAGTCAAAGAACTCCGCCGGACAATGCGCTGCTTTGCAGGTCGCAAGGATACTTGTCGCCTAGAGGCTCTAACCCGTTCGTGCTCTCAAGCGCGGTGATTCGAAACGGGTGCTTCATAGGCATCAGAGCAAGATGATTCCTTCCACCACCAGGATTTTATACTGGTAAATGTCAGCGACACAAAACTTTGACGAACGGGGAGTACGTTGACGTTGAAGTCAAACGCCACCTTCTCTGTCCTCTCAGAGGACTCCTCTGCTCAGTCCGAATCAACGCATTCTGGCAGAGATCCACGCGCAGAACCTGTGCTTATAGCAGCTTTTACGAAACGGATCCCTTGAAGCAGCGTATTCACATGTCAACGCGAAGGTGCAGGAGGCAAAATCAGCGCCACACTGACCACTTTCGGTGAGCCTACCACCAACCTCAAGTCAATCCGGTACCCAACTGGCAAGCAAGCAATCATTTACGAATGGAGAACAGCCACCGTTTCACTTCTCTGCGCTCAAGGCAAGTGTAGTGGCCAGCGGTGCAATTGCCAGCCTTCGTGGCTGTCCATGCGCATCAATGTAGCCATCTTTCTCACACGTCACATGGCTACATTCCCAAAACCGTTACTTTCCCAACCACCCGATCCTCGGGATGCGAGTCCTGCACCTGCCCGTACGCCACCACGCGCAGTCGCAGCTGTGGGCGCGATGGAAGTCCAGTGTGTCCACTCAAGGCTGGCGTCAAGTGGTCGCGGACTTCCAGCGCAAAGTCAATGACACGAACGCGTCACTGCTCCCCGGGACATTGAAAGTGTCGTACGCGTTTGCACGCAAAATGATCGCACGCGAGAGGCGCTGGACGCCATTCGCAGAGGCGAAAGGCGCGGCGTTTTGGCTGCGTTGAAGTCGCACGTGCAAATCAATTGCGCGTTGGCGCGAAAAGGTCAAGCGGAGCGAGCGCTGGCCAGGATACCGGAACTCCACGACCGATTCAGCGAGTTCCAATCGAAGAACCAGTCGAGCGTCTATGATCCGTTGCTGTCGGTGTTCAAGTCCCAAGGAGATTGGCGCAATACCCACGCGGCTATTGCGCAAATGCATCAGCTAGGAGTGACGCCGACGCTGCGAGCCTTTCGAGTGCTCATGCTCACGTCTGCCAAAGCGCGTCGAAAAGATACCTTGTTGACGACGATTTCGTTCGTGGAGAAGAAGTTTCCTGGTCTTTGGACGGATGTGGCGACGCTTACGGCCATGTGTCAGGCGCTTTTGGGGTTGACGAACCCAATCGGGTGCTGGAGATCTACCGCAAACTTGACGACGACTGGATCGATGGACAGGCTTCTACGTTGCTGTTCAACCAGTTCTTGCTCGCTGCAGTGCGAAATGGGGACCCAAAGGCTAAGAAAGGGAAGGCGCAGGATATGAAGATTGCCATGGACCTGTTCGATCGACTGAAGAACGCCCAGAATGCGTCTCCGGACGATTTCACCTTTGCGACTTGTATGTTGGAACTGGAGAAGCGTGGCCAGTGGGAAATGGTGCTTGGTCTGTTTAATACGATGCTAGATACCCAGACGCAGGCGCTAAGCAATGATACGACAGTACCAGTGATCAATGCTCTCTCTTGCTCGGCTGCCATTCGCGCTCTCCACAAACTCCACGAAGACGAGCAAGTGAAATCAACGGGTCAGGATTATGACAGTGTGTCTTCTCTTGACTCATCAAGGAACTCGAAAAACCAGCAACGCAAGCTCAAGCAAGACTTGTTGGTTGTGCTAAAGCAGCTTGACTCAGTTGACCTTCGAAACATTGGCCATGCATCGACGCTGATCGACACTTTGGATGATTTCAGGCTCTATTCGGCAGCACGTCAGACTTTCAAGCGTGTGCTGGACGAAGGGATTATCCAGAAAACTCCGTGGCGATTGAAGGACGGATTTGAGATCGACTTGCACACGTTCTCTCGCGGTGTAGCCAAGTGTGCTGTTGTCTCTGCTTTCGAAGAACTTACCCAGTCTCAGCAGAGTACGATGCAGGATCTCCGTATCATCACAGGTGTCGGTAAACGCAGCCAAACGTTCATGAAGCCGGTGCTAAGGCACGAAATCACGGATCTTCTCACCAAGTCATGTCGACCGCCGCTTTGGCCGTCAGCTCACCCTACGAACGCCGGAGTTCTACTCGTTCGCCACAATGCGCTTCGCAAGTGGCTCAAGAAAGGAGGAACTCTTCGGTACTTTTGACTCAAAAGTACACATACTCGACTAGATTAATATGGTTATCCTTCTTCTGCTGTTTCGATGCTGCCACTACCGCTGTACGTGCACGTGTCCTGCGGGTCGGATACTTTTCTAATGGCGTCCGTAATGGCGAAGAAATACTCGTGGTTCTCAATCTCTAAGTTGTCCATGAACGAAGAATCATCAGCAGCAGCGATGGAGATTTTGTCTGCAGCCTCAATGAACGTCATCGCATCGAGTTCTTCGTAACTGAGTCCAGTCATCTCCACGAATTTGCGAATACGAAAGTCACGAGGGAGTTTGCCTACTTTCAGTCGGGAGATTGCACCGTCTCGGTGTCCACAACATCCGCGTTGAGTTCCGAGTCGGACGTCATGCTACGCCGATTCCAGTTAGCCGAGCCGATGGTCAAGAAGACGTCGTCGATGATCATGATTTTGCTGTGGATGTAGATTTTCCGGTCGGCTTTGGTTGTGTAAAGTTTGAGTTTGTTCGGGTACTTCTCGCGAATGGGTTCAACCATTTGATACAGATACTTGATGTAGCCTGCGTTTGTAAACGGACCCGATTCCTCGTTTGCAATGACAATGATACGCTGGATCGTGGGCATCACTTCCATGATCGCGTCAAGCAGCTCCGGAACCAGCACAAAATACTGATCTTCAATGTAAATGAAGTTCTTGGCGTTCTTGATCGCTTTGATATGAGCTTGAAACAGCGAAGTCTCACCGCGCGGAGCAAATTCCTTGTAGTGCTCGTACAAACAACTAAACGTTCTCACAATCTGGACACTCTGCTTTCCAATTTTCGCCGTCGTTTTGCTGCTGGAATAGTCCAGAGGAGGTAATTGGTCGTACTCGGGGTTTGTAAAGTGGAGTAGATCGTCGTCAAGGCCTTGACACGGCAAGTAATCGGAGTTCCATCGGTCCAAGAAATTTGTAGCAACGTCTTTTGCTGCTGGCCCGTGGATACGAAGGTGGCCGTCCATCCACCCGTTCTCTCGGAAAGTAATGTGTCCTGCGTCTCGGATCGCAGTTGCGTTGTGGTAAATATTATCCCATCGATCATTAGCGAGATCGACTCCACCCACGTACGCTACTGGTTGATCGTCAACATCCGACGAGCTTCCTGCAGCGATAACCATATTCTTCTGGTGGTGGGAACCCAAAGCTTTCGGAAGACGGTCGTCAAAGATGAAAACTCCTTTCGCGCCGTTAAGTGACGATGGTGGAATACTGTTGATAGCATCTCGAGCTTTGATGATGTACGGGTGTATCCAACGCCAATGTTTGACCACGCTAGGATACTAACATTTCCTCCTCGCTCCACGATACCAGTGAACACTTCTTGGAATCCTGTGGTAGCACCTGTCGGGTCCACATCAGGTTTTAGCGGAACAAGAGCAGCCAGCCAAGCTGCAAGCATCACGCGATCGTTCTCTTTGGTCGTGCTGAGATCGTCAAAAACGGCGTTGAAGAATTCATCGGACACCGTGTAGGACGTCACTTTGTTGCCGGTAGTGTACACTGCCATACCATCCCGCGGAATTCCACGTCGTGAGTCCGTGATTTCTTCTTCAGTGAGGAACCATTTCTCAGCGTCCAGGATCGGTTGTCGGGGGTTAATGTCTGATCCGTCCGATAGGTCAGCACTGCTACTACCGGTAGCCTCAGCACCAACACTACCGGTAGTGCTACCTTGATCACTTGAATTCTCGTCAAACAGAGATTTGAAGGTGAACGCCGTCGAAGGAGCCGACGTGAGCGTCAACGCGAAAACTAAGGCGAGAAGAAACATTCCACAGAGACTAAAGTAGAATGAACGATCGGCTCCAAGGTGGTAGTTCACCGGTACTGGTGTACGGAGCGAGGGATCATTCTCATCCGCATGATAGCAATTTGGGATGTGGAAGTTGCGCTGATGGTTCTGTCGTAGCAGTTGCTTTTGAATGTGAACATATTGTGCTCACTGCGAGACGGTCGAGCGGTGAACTCGCTTTTCAGCAAGGCGCTCCCGGAAACTAATTTAGTTTGTCTGATAGTGACAGGTTTTGCTGTTCGGAAACCATGAATTTGAGGCGGAGGTTCTGGATAATCTGAGATGGTACCCTGCTTTTGAGACGGTTCACAGACTGCACGGTTGTGTTTTTACGCTTCATCAGAGCTGCTACCGCTAAATGTGCAAGTATCCTGTGGATCCGACACCTTTCGAATGGCATCTGTAATTGCGAAGAAATACGCATGATGCTCAATGTCGTTGTTGGTTAGAATTGTTGACTCATCTGCAACGGCAATCGGCATTTGGTCTGCAGCCTCCACAAACGTCATGGCGTCCAGCTCTTTGTAGCTCAAGCCTGTCATCTCCACGAACTTCCGAATACGAAAGTCTCGAGGCACTTTGCCAACAGTGACACCTTCGGGAGATTCCACCGTGTCCGTATCCACCACATCCGCCTGAAGTTCCGAGTCCGACGTCATACTGCGGCGGTTCCAGTTGGCCGAGCCGATCGACAAATACACGTCGTCAATAATAACGATTTTGCTGTGAATCAAAATGTCGCGCTCCTTCTTCATCGTGTAGATCTTGAACTTGTTCGGGTACTTTTCACGGATAGGGTTGACGCTTTCGTAGAAGTACTTTGTAGTGTTCGTACAAACAGCTAAATGTTCTTGTGATCTGGACGCTTTGCTTCCCAAGTTTTCCAGTGGTATCACTGCTAGCGTAATTCAGTGGCTCGATCTTGTCGTACGCCGGGTTCTCAAAATCAAGCATAGCATCGTCGAGACCCTCGCACGGAATATAATCCGAGTTCCAGCGAGCCACGAAATTGCTCGCGACATCCTTTGCAGCGGGGCCGTGAATCCGAATATGGCCGTCCATCCAACCTTTCTCCCGGAAAGTGATATTACCAGCATCTCGAATTGCTGTATTGTTGTGGTACATCGTGTCCCATCGGTCATTGGCAAGATCAAACCCTCCCACATACGCAACAGGCTGGGCGTCCAGGTCTGTGGAGATATTACTGGCGATAACCATATTTTTCTGGTGGTGCGAAGATAAAGCCTTGGGGACGCGGTCGTCAAAGATCAGTATCGCCTTCGCGCCGTTGATCGGGGACGGTGGAATGCTGTTGATGGCATCGCGCGCCTTGATGTTGTAGGGAGCCAATACCGATGTTGGACCAGTTTAAGATGTTGACACTTCCTCCTCGCTTCACAACGTCTGCGAAAACTTCCTTGACACCGGTTTTCTCACCAGAAGGGTCCACGTCCGGTTTAAGTGGAACAAGAGCTGCCAGCCAAGCTGCGAGCAGTACCCGGTCGCCTTCTTTGGTCGCACTGAGGTCCTCATACGTTGCGTCGTAGAACTCGTTGGCTGCTGTGAAGGACGTCACCTTGTTACCCGTCGTAAAGACGGCCATGCCATCACGAGGGATCCCCCTCGCAAATCCGTGATTTCCTCTTCAGTAAGGAACCATTTCTCAGCATCAAGAATCGGTTGTCGGGGTTTAATGTCCGTTCCATCGGAGAGGTCCGATCCTTCGCTTCCAGACTGGTCTTCACTGAGGATTCTTCTCCAACAGCAGCGCTGGCCGACGAACTTTCGTCACCCAATAGTGTTGAGAAGGAGAGAGCTGACGACGGTGTCAGCGTCAACGCCAACACGAGATTAATGACGAGTATTGAAACGGTGCGTCGACTGGTCATCGCGGCTGCAAAACTCGAAGTGTGTACAGTACCGGTAGGAAGAGCGAGAGGACGCAATCTTGTCAAGGCTTGAGTCACGGGAGCCGCTTCTACCGCACTCTCCATGATAACTTTTATGATCGCAACCTAGGATGTGCAAATTTTGATCAAGCTGGGTTTCGCGAGCGATGTTTGGTTGCAGTGGTTCATACGGTATCCTACTGTACTTGCGAAGTGCCGAGCTCCAGCAAGACGAGCCTTGTACTCGCCAGGAGTTACGAGTGCGCCTCACTAATAACCCAAATTGGCCGGGATTAAGACCCCAGTTAGAAATGCTTCTTATTCTTAATTTTTAACAAGAAGACTTGATTTTTTTAATTTGTATTAATTTTAAAAATACAAGGTTCCCTGCGAAGAAGCATACGGTACCCGAATTCAAATCTGGCGCGAAAATGCTGTTGGAGCTTGGTTTTTGGTGCTCCGAGGGAGATTTATCGACGTTGGAACCTCTGGACGCTGACCGACCGAACCCTCTGCTGCTCGTCGACGATCGATGGTTTGGCGAGTGTGACCCGAATTTGTTGGCGAAAATCGAGTGGTTTCTCACCCGAGGAGCTTTCGTGGAGAGTCATGAGCTCGCCTACAGTTTCTGCAGGTTCCCCAACTGCTCGTTAGCAATGGAACAACCTCACGTGATGGGGGCGTGCACTATGACCGACGGGGTTTATTGCTGGCCCGAAGGGTATTGGCACTATGTGAAGAACCACCACGTCAAGCCACCGCAGGAATTTCTAAATCACCTGCTGGAAAAATACGACACGATGGTGGAGACGACGAAAAGGGCGAAGACGGAGAAGAAGTTGCTGCTGTGGGACGACTTCGAGCAGAAAGCAGGGGATATGCCCAGGGCGATGCAGGAGTGGATCACCGACTACACTACCATCCAGGTTGACCCGTGACTGCCTGCAGATACTTCCGAGTAGACAAGAACATTTAAGTTTTCTTTAACTTACAATACACAGGTACGATGCTCCCGGCGGCACACCTTGTATTACCTACCAGTCGATGACGTCTCCCTTCCCGAAATGTCGTAGCAGCAGTGGCTCCCCGACCTTCGCTCGGGCAATAATACGCGCCATTCCCTCGACACTTTCCTCCGGTTCAATCGCTCCCCGAAAATCGCAGTAGTTCGTCTTCACATTCCCCGGATGCAGCAGTACACACCCAATTTTCTGCGGCTCCAAGTCAATCGCCAGGCTTTTCGCAAACACATTAAGTGCCCCTTTCGAAGCGCGTTGAGCGTAAGCTCCGCCAGAACTGTTGTCCGAAACACTTCCAATACGCGACGTGACTTGAGCCACGAACGCCGCACCTCTCGTGCCCACTGCCAGCTGCAAATTCGGCAGCAACGCTCTAGTGACGAGCAGAGGACCCAATGCATTCACCTGGAACTGGTGAATACACTCTTCTGCAGTCGTATCCGCCAAACTGTATAATCCAGCTGCACCAGCATTGTTGATCAGCAAGTCGATCGGCACTCCACTCAACCCCCTCGCCGCCTCTTCAATCGACTGCTGCTGCGCCACATCCAACTGCATGAGTCTCCAGGGCGCCAACGCTTTCAGCTGCATCACATCAAACATAAATTACAGCGTAAGATTTTTTTACCACCTCGACACAAACAAGAATGCCGCACCTCATCCACATTGGCCAGATCTCGCACCGTCGCGATGACATCCCACCCGTCCCTCATATAATACCTCACAAAGGCCAGTCCAATTCCTCTGCCCGCACCCGTAATGACCACCACTTTCTTCTCCGGTTGCGTCACGATTTCCGTCATTTGAACCGCCGTCTCCGAATGATGAACGACACCTTGTCTTCCTGGGGCAGCTCTCGCCAATGCCAAATGGTCCGTCACGTCTGTCAGTGTCCTCTGCGGTTGTCCCTCGTCGTCCCCCAATGAAGTGTCCTCCTTGCACCTGCGTCGAAATTGTCGGAATCGGATTCCGTGTCTCGCCATGAAGTTGGTCATCCACCCCACTGAAAGCCCCAGTTTGGGGCGAGTGGCCAATGGCAACTCCGTCAGAATCTGCTGCGCCTTTTGCACCAATAGCTTGCGAGAGAGACCCACCCCTCGACCGCACATTGGTCCACGAACGCTTTCAGGGCCGTCTCCAGCTCGGGGCTCAGGACGTCGCGGCCCCGTTTCGTGATTCCGTGGCGGTGCTTCTCCTCGATCTCCGGCGCTGCCTGGAGGACCTTCTTGACGGTGTTGGGGGACGGCGCGCGCTCGAGGTTGAACGCCGCCTTCGCCCACTGGGCCAGCTTCAACTGCGACAGGGCGGGGCTGCGGCGGTGCTTGACGATCAGCTCGTGCTTCTCCGCGATAGTTAACCACCGGCCCATGAGTCGAGCTTTTTTGGAGGAAGTGGCGTAATTTATTAAATGCTGAATTTAGACCAATCGTGTGAAGTTTAAATGACGGATAAGTTTTTGTGGAATGCTAACTTACGCAAAAATAAGCGAAGTTTTTTTAATTCGGAACATTTATGGTAAGCTTACATCTAAACATGTTCTAGGTACTCGGTATTTTCAACTAACGCTATCCATATCATCTGCGCTGCATGTGTCTTGGGGTCCGACAGCATTCTGATCGCGTCAGTGATGGCGAAGAAATACTTGTGGTGTTCAATGACATTGTTGGCCAGAATTGTCGAGTCATCGGTAGCAGCCGCCTCAAATTTGTCCGCAGCCTCGACAAACGTCATGGCATCCACGTTCTCATAGCTCAGTCTCGTCCACTCTACGAACTTGCGAATGCGAAAGTCTCGAGGTAACTTTCCCACCATGAAACCTTCGGGAGACATGACTGTGTCACCATCCACGACATCGGCATTAAGTTCTGTGTCGGCTGTCATACTTCGGCGGTTCCAGTTGGCCGAACCAATTGATAAGTAGACGTCATCGATGAGCACAAATTTGCTGTGGATACAGAGGTCTAGCGCTGCCTTGGTCGTGTAGAGCTTGAACTTGTTCGGGTACTTTGACCGGATAGGTTCAACGTTTTGGTACAGATACTTAATGTAGCCAGCATTCGTAAAGCCTTTCGTTTGCTCTTTCGTCACAACAATGAGTCGCTGGATCCTCGGCATCACCTCCATGATCGCATCAAGCAGTTCCGGCATGAACACGAAGTACTGATCTTCGATGTAGATGAAGTTCTTGGCGTTCTTGATCGCTTTCAGGCGTGCTAGAAACAACGAAGTTTCACCATTGGGGCAAACTCCTTGTAGTGTTTGTACTTACAGCTGAAGGTTCGTGTGATCTGAATACTCTGATTGCCGAGAGTACCAGTAGTGTTGCTACTGGCGTAGTCGAGCGGTGGGAGAGCATCGTACGGAAGATTTTTAAAGCCGAGGAGGACTTCTTTCAGATCCCGACACGGGACAAACTTGGAGTTCCACCGGGCCAAGAAGTTGTTCGCGACATCCTTAGCTGCTGGTCCGTGAATACGAATGTGGCCATCCACCCAGCCCTTCTGCTGATAAGTGATGCGTCCAGCATCACGAATCGCTGTGTTGTTGTGGTAAATGGTGTCCCATCTATCGTTGGCGAGGTCGAGTCCTCCAACGTACGCCACGGGCTGATCATCTTCGTCGAACGAGCTGGTTGCTGCAATAACCATGTTTTTCTGGTGCTGGGAAGCGATAAGTTTGACGCGGTCATCGAAAATGTATGTTGCTCGGGCTCCATTGATTGGGGACGGCGGAATTTTGTTGATCGCATCGCGAGCTTTGATGTTGTAGGGCATGTATCCCCCTGCAATGTTCGCCCAACCAAGAATACTCACGTTCCCTCCACGCTCGACAATGCCAGCAAATACTTCCTTGAAACCTGTCTTGACCCTGTCGGGTCAACGTCGGGCTTAAACGGAATCAGAGCTGTTGTCCACGCATTCAAAAAGACGCGATCACCTCTCTGAGTTGTGCTGAGATCGTCGTACACCGCGTCAAAGTATTCGTTGGATACTGTGTAGGACGTCACCTTGTTGCCTGTCGTGTAAACAGACATATCTCTGCGTGGAGAGCCACCTCTTGAGTCTGTGATCTCCTGCTCTGTGAGGAACCAGTCCTTTGGATCCAGAAGAGGCTGCCGAGGAATGGCGTCAGAACCATAGGAGAGATCACCGGCATTTTTGATACTTGAATTTGTAGCACTGTCTGTAGTTGTCGAGCTGCCAAACAACGACTTGAACGAGAACGCAAATGAAGAATCTGTCGATGCTGCCAACGTGAAGACTAGAGTGACGAAGAACATCGCGCACACACCATCAAGTAGGAGGATTAAATAGAAGTGACTTGAATTCCCTGCAAGCATGAGTGATTGTGAGATCAATTTGGGATGTGAAAATGCCGGCCATCATCGGTACATGTATACCTCGAAGTACATTACCGGTACATGTACCTTGCTCGATAGGATAGGACATCGCAGTACCGGTACCTACATGTATACGGTACCGCCGGTACCGGTACTACCGGTACATGTATACTACAAGTGGTCCTGTTTGACTCACATCGTAGACTGGGATCAGCTGTACAGAAGAAGGCTTCAAAAGCTATTCCGACGTACAGTAATGTGCGTGAATAAGCAACGACTGATATATATAGTAACTGACAGTGTATATAAAGAGACAAGCTCGTGCAAACCTATGTGACAAGGATAGCGTATAAGGTTTCCCAGGCTATGCGTTTTGCACCTGTTGCTTATTTACGCACATTACTGTACTACGTACAGTATACTACTACAGTACTACGTAGTACGTAGTACTTCGTAGTAATACTATTCAGTGGAGCAAAAATACCAAAACCAAATCTAGCGAGCTAGGAAATGTTATTGACGATGCAGATCTGCATCGCAACGTACCACGAGGCCTGTATGGCGACGATCTGACTGGCAGTTCCGCAAAAATCCACAATGTTTCAGACAGCTTTTTATTGCCAGATTCTCCCGTCAGCATTGCCAGTTTTCTCTGCTGGTCAAGTTTCACTTGGTTCAACGTCGACGTGCCCAAAATGTAACGTCTTCCTGAGCCTTAGCAAGTATCTGAGCTGTACACGCTAATGGGGACCGTACTTTCATCTCATAAACACAAGTGGAGGGCTCGTCCACGCTAACAATGTCGGTGTCTTCGCCACAGTCAAGAACCACCAGCACAGACCTGCACACAATCGCATACGTATCCATTCTTGTCAGCCATTGACTCGATAGCGTTATCAACCAGACCAATAGCATACCTTTCCGGCCCCTTGTAGCACCTCTGACCCTTTGAGAATCGCATCTTCGTGTGGTTCGTGTTGCTGCCGCCAGAATTGTCTTTTGCCCCTTCGGTGGCCCAGCCATCCCACTTGCCCAACTTTGTTCGATCTTGCTTAACTTCTCCAAACGCGCAGAAATTGTACTCGTACTTCTGCTCAACATATCATACCCAGCAAATACCGGTAGAGTAAACAGACAGTTTCAGCACGGCTCGCCAAAGGACAACGAACCTCGATCCGCTTCTCAATACACTTGTCCTTCAAGGCATAGTAAGCTCGGTCGGGGCCATAGTCCATTTTAGCAGCTTCGCGCTTTTCATTTCGCTCTTTCTCCAATTTGGCGATGTCTGCGTCGATTTCACGTAAAACGATACGCAGTGATTCTGCTACGGGTAGCTTGATTTCCTCGTCCAACTTGGGGCTTCACAAATGCATAAACATTATCAGCAGCGGCTAACAGTTCAGCAGTACATATAGACAGAGGTTAACGTACAATAAATAGTGATACGAATAGAGAGGTGCGTCCCAAACGACCCGAGCACCCCACATTGCAGAGCTGTATGCGTCGTAGACCCCGCCTCCGCCAAGTCGACGGAACCAAATCGAACGCGACGGAGATGGGAAATCTGGCAGCTTAGCGATAGCGGATCCAGCGATCTCAGGAGTTGACAGTACCGCCCACAAAGTTCTCGGAGAAAATAACACCAACTCCACAAAACCACGGACAGGGAAATGACGATACCTTTCGACAGACGGTAACGATACTTAGCATACTACACATCGCTATCAGTTTTGATATATCCGTACCGATTGTTCTCAGAGCGTACAATCCAATTTTCTTCCTTCCTTCAGCTCCACCATTGAACAGCGGTCCGAGGAAATCCTCGCGTCGCATTTGCTCCGCAGTACGCGGCACTCTTCTACACATGGGAACACAAAAATACGTTAGTGAGCATTGCAAACCAAACCAACCTGTAAACAGATTCAGCCGCGCACAACTTCTTGGTAGGTGACTGCTTATCATGATTCATGCGCAGATAATCTGCAAGCGGAATCCGGGTGCCGTCCGGCAGCTCAATCAAGCTTTTGACAGTCTCTCTCCTTGAGTCTAGAACTTCTGACGCTCGTTCATCTTCCTCCGAATGCGCCGGAACATCCTCCTCTGCCACTCGAATGGCATCTAAACCTTCAAACTCCACAGCTTCCACAGCTTCTTTCTCAGCTGCATCTGACACCTCATTCTGTGCTTTCTGTCCGTCCGCCTGCTTCTGTCTCGCAACTTCCATCCGAAACTTCTTCTCTCTCAGTTCCTCCCGGTCCTTGTGCACCGTCACTCTCTCCTTAAGCAACGCCAACTTCTTGAGCTCCTTCTGCACCGTCGTCTCTGACTCTTCTCCCTCCTGGAAAAAGCTCGCAACTTCTCCATTCACCATCTTCTGTCGCTTCTCAAACCCACTTTTGACAATTTCAAGTCTCTGCTCCGCCTCCTTCCGGAAGTTCACAGCCTCAGCCTCACACGTATTGACACACGGCGATTTGCCGTCGATTTCTTCGTCCGATCCGTCACAACAGTCACAAATTCCGTCACGAACCCGGGACGTGTGGATCTACAATAAACAAATTAGAAATATCAGTATTTAATGCTAAAATGTTGTAAAACTCGTACTATTCCTCACTTCTCCCGGGAAAAAGCCGCCATTTTCACAGTGAAATGCACTGCTGATGAAGTGTGAGCAGGCGGAAGTGCCAGGCTCGTCCTGGCCGTCGTCACAGTCGCAAAAGTCGTCGTTCACGCGACTGATTGGCAGATTTGAGCTCTTCCCGCCCACGACGCACGAAAATTCGCCGGTCTGGAACTTTCGCTGGTCGAGCGGGGACACGCCGTGTATTTGGGCGGAGGAGCCGCTGAGGGCCGCGAGGAGGCCCAAGAGCAGCAAGGAGCGCAGCACAAGTGGCATCCTGATCGCTAATTGAAAAATGACGTTAGAGGAGGGAGGGGATTGGCTGATAAGATGATTTATTTTCTACCAATGAGAAGCAAGTGAGCAAGTTGAAGTGCACTATTGATAGCCGTCCTCTTCGTATGGACACTCGTCGTTGTAGCGTTCCTCTTGGCGTCGGTGGGCGTTGGGCTGCGTGCAAAGAGTGGCGCCCACGGCTTTGAATTTGGTCATTTTGAAGAGCTCCCGCTCCGCCGCCCTCGGGTAGTTACGGACGTCCTTCAACACAGAGTTGTTGGTTTCTCGAGGTAGCGGGAGTTTCTAAAGAGACGAAGGAGAGCGTCAGACAGGGAAACATGTAGAGGTGTAAGGGCCGAACGTACTCCTTTGGCCTTCATGCTGCTCAGGTCCGGGTAGTCGGCGTTGTCGTTGGCGAACGAGGTATAGCGAGCCTGCACCAAACCCCAAATGTCTTCCGACGCCCTGCAATGTACAAGCCCATCGGTTAGTTTAGAGCGACTTACAACCTACTAGTTGTGTCAGTGTGGACGCACTTTGACTTGATGCCGAAGGTCATGTCGTTCGTGGGGACGATGCCGCCTTTGCACTTCTCGGCGGGCTTCACCACGATGTCTGGATGCTCGTTGGCAAACCGACGTGTGTCGCCTACGCTTATGTAGCTGCAGTGCGTTGTCATATTAGTTCACTGCACTGACAAAGAGAGATCATTGCACAGGTGGCACGCACCCGTTCACGATGGCCTGGCGGTTGGTCTCAATGAAGCTGCGATCGGTCTTGGCAGCGGGGACGGCACCGCCTGTACCCACTTGCTAATCACCTGACCGGCGCTCTCCGGGTCACGCTGGATCTCGTAGCCGTAGACGTGGCTCGGGTTTTTGGCGTCCGGCAAGTCGTACGTCGTACGCCGCACCGTGCCGACGGTGCTCTTGACCATCGTCCGGCGCAGACTCGACGGGTGGTGCTCCTTGGTCATATTCGCAGCGAACTTTTCCTCCTCAATCGATGTAAGTTTTCCCAACTGACCAACCAACAGCACTCAATTGTCATCGCCAGCTAAAATCAGCGTCGCAAGACCAAGAACGGCAAGAATAGCCAGCACCGAAAAAGGCAACTTCCACTGTAGCCATGTCCAACTGTAGCCATTTCAAGCACCATGTCTGCCACACCAATCCGTATACACGTATACAATCACGTATACCGCGCGAAGTATACGGGCTCAGTCTGCGCTCCAGTCGTTCCTCAATTGTCTTCTGGCTGGTCAAGAAGACGCCACTAAGTGCCCCACTCGCTCGCTAGCAGAGCAGCCACCACCCTCAGCATGAACAAGAAAATCGCCGCGCAGCTGGAGAAGCTCCAGGGCGACGAATGGGACTCGGACAGCGACAGCGAGACGGCCGCCCTGTCCTCCTCGTCCTTCGAGCCGTCCAACGACCTCGTGCAGCTCCCCACGGCCGCTGAAGCCATCGCCAGCGCGGCTGCCAACGGCGGCAAGAAGCGAAAGAGCAAGACGCAGCGCAAAAGGAGGCGGAGCTGCTGGCCAAGCAGCACAAGGCCGACAAGGCCAAGAGCCAGCCGTCCAACGTTATTTATCTCGGCCGCGTCCCGCACGGCTTCTACGAGAAGCAGATGATGGGCTTCTTCAAGCAGTTCGGCGTCGTGCGGCGCGTGCGGCTGTCGCGCAACAAGCGCACGGGCAACTCGAAGCACTACGCCTTCGTCCAGTTCGACGAGCCCGAGGTGGCGCAGATCGTGGCCACCACCATGAACAAGTACCGACTGTTCGACCACACGCTCTCGTGCCACGTCGTGCCCGCGCACGCCGTGCACGAGCGCATGTTCGTGGGCGCCAACAAGGAGTTCAAGCCGCTGCCCCGCCAGGCCATCAACCGCAACCGCCACAACGCCGAGAAGACGTACGAGCAGACGGTCGTGAACAACAAGCGCCTGGTGGCCAAGGAGCGGCAGAAGCGCAAGGTGCTCCAGGCGCTGGGCATCGACTACGAGTTCCCGGGCTACGAGGCGCAGGTGCCGGCCAAGACGCAGCACATCTCCTTCACATAAGCAGAGAGCCACTTGATGGCGGCATGTTCACGCGCAAGAAGACGGTGTTGTGAGCAGACCTTTTGAACTTTCATTTACATACCTTTTTCTTCTAGCTACGGTTAATAGATTGTACTTCCTGTTGCAGCGAGTGACCTCGTGGTGATCTCTGAATCTTACCGTAGTTTCAACGCTGTCGACTCGACTGTCGAGGTTGGAATTCATTTCCAACACCTGGCCCAAACGGTGCCGGAGGATAAAATGTTGGGACATGGATGGATACAACGAAGCTGGCATGATAAGGGAACCGATCAGTTTTCCGCTAATTTTGCGATGCACCTCCTTGTTATTGTTTTCCTCAGCCCCCAGGACCCGGAACAAACCGTATGAGCCCCTGTGAAGCTCAAGATCTAAGCTACCACGTCAAAAAATTTCGGCATGAACGGAGCTGTGCATGCATGGCAAATTGACCGTGAGGCCGGACGGCCAGAATTCGGCCGGCAGCCAGTTTTCCGCCACTCCTATTGTTTTGTATCGTCGAAAAGAGGCTCAATAGAACTGCCGTTCAGCATTGATGTCGAACTTTAACGGATCGAACCTGTAATCTCCACCCAATACAAATCGTTCGATAAACCAAATTGGCGGAAAACTGGTTGCCTCCTAAAAAGAGGTGCCGCGCCTAATTGAGCATGGAGCGACTCAAGCGGCTCTTCTTTAGCAGTGAGAGGACACCGAGAGAAGCCTAAACCCTCCGCTTTGCGGCAAGGTACCGGCACCCCCTTACAATTTATACTTGCTGAGATACAGCCTTCCAAAGGAGGTGCATCGTAAAACTAGCGGAAAACTGGTCGGTTCCCTTATCAGGAATACCTGGTACACGTTGCAGGTTGCGGCGTTGGTCAATCGGGCGCATGTGTTTTTGGTATTGTTCACAGCTTCATGATGCAAGATTTGCGGCCAGGTGGGGATTCGATACCAGTTGTGCCACAAACTTAAAACCCACATGATGCCTGCCTGGCACAACACTGCAGCAGTCTCGTTGGGTATGTGTGGCTGGCTGGCTACAGGTGGTACGGTACACCGTGTACCTAAGTTTCCTAGTAGGATTCCTACCCCTTGCTTTAGATGCGGTGCAGATCGCTCTAATACTTTCCCGCTGTCCTCTCAAAAGCTTTGCACTCTGAGATTCAGTGTTCAATCGTCTCCGGAACAGCCAAGGTACCTAAATCCAAAATGCTGCCAAATGGGTTACCAAGTCAGCAATTTGTTGCCGCTACTGCCCCCGAAGTATCCGAGCTAAGAACAACGAGGCTTTCAGACGCAGAAACCTCATCGTCTTCTTCCGAACCGGATGAGGAAGTTCTCCAAGTTGGAGTCCAAGAAGCTCCCAAGCCCAGCCCCAATTCGTCAACCGATACGCTCCTGGAGAGTACCGTCCCAGCGCCACCCAGTCGGCCACCAATGACGAAGGTGCTGTTTCTCGACGGACTGCGCGGCCTTGCAGCCATGCTGGTGGTTGTACAGCACTCCAAAGGGTTCTATCCTGATCTACATTTCGGGTCCGTGGCTGTTGACGTCTTCTTCGTGCTCTCGTCTTTCCTGCTGACGTGGATCTTCATGAAAAAGAGCATGAAACTACTGGCTCAAGGTGCAAGTCTCCGAACATGGGCCTTTGTGCTGGCCGACTACTTCCAGAAGCGATTCTTTCGAGTGTATCCGCTGTTTGCAGTGGTCGTGGTTATCCTGTCGCTGCTGTCAGCCAAAGATAAGCACCGCTACTTTGTCGTCCAGAAAGCAGACCAATTCGATCTCTTCCAGACGCTCACGTTCGACTATGATCATCGATATCACGTGCTATGGACACTTCCGCTGGAGATCGCCTACTATTTTGTGATCCCAGTATTCGTTTTGGCTGTGCTGGGTATGCGTCGATTCTGGTGGGTAGGCGCCGTTCCATTGTCAATTTGGATCGCGACCCAAGGCATCTACGTCTATCGCGCCAGCCACATGCCTCTGCAGCCCCATCTATCAACGTTCGTGACGGGGTCTCTCGCTGCTGTCATTTTCGTGAAACTGGACTTGTGGATGAAGAAAGCCGAGTTTCAATTTCAGTGGCGGCACACGGTACTTCTCCGAGCAGTTGAAGTGTTGATGGTTGCGATGCTGTTGAGCGTGTGTTTCAGAGGTCTGATCTTCGACTGGGTGGTGGCCAATCCAGCTCCTCCTCCGAAAGGGTTCCCGTACATCAGCGCGTTCCTAGCGGCGATTATCGTGATTGAAATGATCCGTCCGTCGTGTCTGTCCACAACGTTTGAGTGGAACGTGTTCCGGTACTGGGGCAAGATCAGCTTCTCGGTTTACCTGCTGCACACGTTCGTCCTCATGAACCCGACGGTGATCCACCAGTCCTTCTTCGACAGGTTCGTCGCTCGGATGGTTCTCATCCAGGCCTTCGCAATGACAACCTATTATCTGGTCGAGTATCCGTCACAATTGATGGCCCAGCGGATTTCAAGGCTTCTCACTGCACTCGAAAAGAACAGTTTCAGCGCTTTGCCACGCTTCACGTGCATGGAACGCATCAGCGCGAGGAATTAGTCGTCCCCTAAATGTTTTATTCGTGAAGTTTTGTCAAAAATGTACGTAGTACTTCAAGAAGTAACGTATAATACCAATTAGTATGCGGCATATTATTCTTGTAGAGTGCCCTGCTGACGCTGGTAGCAGTGCTGGTATTAATACCTGTTCGATAAGTAACGTTCATACATTTTAGACCGGTACACATTAAACAGTGCGTATTAACAGTTTTTACAAAATCAAACAAGTAATTACCCGTAAAAATCTGATTCGGTTTCAGTATGCACTCTATCGCTGCCCAGTTGCTCTCGATAGATCTTCTATTAGAGTTCTCACACGCGGGCTTGAAAGTGCAGAAGGCGGCGTAGATGATGCCAAGTGGCGGCACGACGGCGGTAAGTGACTCATGCGAGGGTAGCTGCTTCTGCTGCATCAGGTGCGTTGCGAGTAGCTCGCTAATTCGCCGAATATATGTTTGTTGGTAACAAGCGGCGATACCGATGCTCATCGGAGCCAGTAGCGTCGGTGTCCGTGACGCCAGCACAAGCTCTCGCTCTGGTACTGTTTCCGTGCTACTAGGTCGCGGCGATTCTGTTTAGGGAAATGCATGGAGATGGCGGATCAGTGAGCAGGTGTGTGAATGGCATCCGGAAGAATCGGCGCAGGCAGAACGTGGCAATGAATCGCCGAGGCCGTTGAAACCGCGCGACAGCAAGATGATGCGGCGGTATCACCACGGCTTGCTGCAGCAGGTCACGAAGGAACAATTCATGGCTACGCTGGTGAGGTCTTCGGGTATAAAGGACCTGTGGAGACGGAAGCTCCGGTCACGTACGTCTACTTGCTGCTCAAGCCGGGGGCGACGATGGAGTACGCAATCCCAGCAAGCTACAATGTGTATGTGTATGGCGTATTGTGTATGGGGAAGTGAACGTTCAAGCACACGAGGCGATTACGTTAGAAAACGAGGGAGATGGTGTGCTGCTGACGGCTTCGGACTCCGAAGTTCGGAGGAGGACAATTGAGGTTGTTGTAATGACGGGAGAACCGCTCAATGAGCCGGTTTTCCAGAACGGACCATTTGCCTTGTCCTCGAGCGAAGAACGCACAAATGGGTTTGAAGATGCACACGGCTGGAGATCCGATATTACACCACGTCGTCGTCATCGCTCAGGATCTAGCCTCACGCCTGGAACAAACTGAACCAACACCCCAGGTTTAAAGTTTAAACCAAACCAAAATTATTTTTGAACCAGGTTTGATCCCGTTACTTGAACTGGTTTGAACCCAGAGCAAAAATAGAGCTAAGCGGTTCAGGGTTCAAACTGCTCCATGGTTTAAAAGTGATGATGCGCTCATAAGATCGCCTGCGGCTTTACCCGAAGGACGCCCCTTGAGCTGAAAATGACTATTGTTTTCACTTGCAGAGCCGACAACAATTTCGCAGTGCAGCCCTCCCGTGCCCACTATCGTCGCGAGCGCGAGCACATCCGCTTGCTCATCGTGTTGCTCGTAACAGCTCAACTCGATGCAGACTGTTATAAGAGCATTCATTCTTCAAGGTCAATCAAGCCCCCATGCTGCTAGAAGTGAAAGCTTTTCCAGAAGACGACGGCAGTTCCTTCTCCAGGAAGACGTCATCATGACCAACGGAAACAAACGCAGGAAGTACAGAAGATTGCGCGTCAATAAAGCCTCATAGAGCCATTCAGAGTGAAGCGCACAGTCATGAGTTTGCTTCCGCAACTACTGAGATTGCGGACTTTGTTAACAGCTCTGCAGCAACTAGCGAGCGTAAACGTGGTGGTCTTCTTAAAGAAGCACTGAGCGCTTCACGATCCGAGCCCGAAGTCGCCATAGTGGAGCACACGAACCGACATTCAAGTGAAATTGAAGGCCGTCTGCAAGAAATGCTGCTGGCCGCTCATGCCAAACTTGACGCAACAACAAGTTCCGTGCTGGACCATCAAATCTCCAGTATTGGGGAGCAGATTTCGGCTAGCGCTGCCCGCACTGAGGCCAGCATTCAAGACCACTTGTTTCAATTAAGTGGATAAAACGAAAGGCGTCTGCAGTCGACGGTCGGGCACATTGAAAATTTAGCGGTGAAAGCTAATGCAGAACAACTAGCAGCAAGTAGTGAACAGCGACTACGAGCGTCACTAGTTGCAGCGGTGAATGAGCACTCAATTGCGCTCGATTTGAAGTTTCAGGAGGCTATCAGTGAGATTGATATTGAAGCAGAATCGCGAGCTTCTGGGCTGATGTGCAAGGAGACATCATTGAAGAGAGACTTCAGCAGAAACTTGACGCTGCAGTGGACACTTCACGATTGGAGTGCCGTAATTTCGTGGATATCTCTATTATAGAGGTTGCCACATCGCTTAACCAGGAACTCAAATTCGTTGGGCAAGGTGTGCAATCCAAGCAAGGGGCACAACAAAATTGGGTGGAGACTCGCATGTAACAAATGCTTTGGGAGGCCCAAGCCGTATCGCAAACAGCGGTTTCTGCAATGGAGGAAAGAGTCCGGGATGTTGACATTCTTACGCAAATGCGTCACCGTGAAATCGAGGATCGCGTCCACAATATGAAACAAGACCTGGAGAAGAAGGTTGCAGCGGCTGGTGATATCAGTGATCAACAATGGCAAAAGATCAGGAAGTTAATCGATGATAAAATCACATTAGTCAAGATTGGGGTTGCTCATCGTCAAACCAACTGCCACCCACGAGTGAGATTACAGTCAATGGTGCGTGCGTGACTTCAGCTTCATCCGTGTCTATCCAAACATCACCTTGCAAGAGAGAACTGACAAGTGGATCCTTAGACGACAACCCGGGAGACAAACAAGAAACTGGGGGTGAATTTGTATCTGCGCTTCGTCAATGCATTAACAAGCTATAACTCAACTAGGAGGTGTTGTGCTCACGTACGAAAATCGAGAACCGTAGAGCGCGACCTAAACAATCGCGAATACAACCTGGGGAGGTGATGAAGCTGGAAGATCACTGGCCAAAAGAGTTGAGGGCAAAAGCAAGCTTGCGAAGGCGCGGATAGATGCTACTCGCAAGGTACAGCTCAATCAGGAAGTGTTGTGTTTGCGTTTAAAATCCCGGACCAGTAGAGCGGCGCGACCTGAAAAACGCGGGAGGTGACGAAGCAGGTAGAGCTTTGTCCAAAAGAGTCGAAGGGAAAGTCCAAGCTTGCAAAGGCACGGGAAGAGGCAACACAAGCAACCTTTTTCAGAACCAACGAGCGCTCAGCAAATTTGAAGCTCTCTGCAAAGCTTCGACATAACGAATCGAAAGGGTAAATGGCTTGTTTGCTGTAGCGACATTAGCTGCGCGGTAAGATGGAATAAACTTGCTATATGAATTCGTCTAGGTCTAGCGTGTCTTGCTTGCCATCTTTAAGCGCCCCAACAAGCGAGTGAAACAAGACTGACGATTGTCTCCGAACTTACGTTGTAGTATTCACTACGGTCAGTACTTCGTGAAGCTATCGTATCCGGAGAGATCGATGCTTCTGCTGCAGGAGGAGGCGTGTCGAGGACTCCACCCGACATGTTTGCTGATTGCACCACGGTGCAGAAGTGAAGTTGATCGGCAAGTGAGCAGGAGCGTGGTGTTGGCCTTGGAAGGTAGGTGGTAAGCTCTAGCAAAATTGAAAAGTGAGACTCGTCAAAACACTTCTTAGTGCTGTGAGGACCTGGAGGTCTGCCAAAAGGCTTCGTCTTTCCCGTCCTACGAAATATCGCCTGTGCTAGAGTGCGGTGTTTAGTGAAAGGTCGCCATGCACGAAATCAATGGCCAGGAGTGGAACCTCCGGATCGATTTGGGTGAAACGCCAAACCTTGAAACTATAAACCGCATGCGGTGGTTCGGAATGTCGGGGCTTTCATTTTCAAACCACCGGCGCCTCTTCGTTTTGGTTTGGATGCTGCAACTTTTTCAAACCAAAAAGTACACTTTGGGAGGTTTGGTTTGTTTCAGGCGTGAGATCCTGTAGCTATAGCAGTACTATGCCGAAGCATTTCCCTAGCCACGGCTGAATTTTCTCAGATAGCTCGCCCGTCCGCGCCTAGGTAGGCAAGGTAGGTTACTAGTGACGTCCCTCAACGGGAGGAACGGTGGACACACCAGACAGCTACTGGCCACCTCTTGTGGATAGGAACGACGAGGAGGACACATTGTCGGAAGCCGGCACCCCGGGGAGGGTCTTTGGGTCCGTGTCCAGCAACTATCCCCGTACTTATACAACATGCAGCTGAACCCCAGAGCCACGTACGCTGTGCGCACACCGGACTCCGTTGCTCGTACGGTCGGGGCGACAACACACAGTTCGCCCTGATCTCCGTGGTCACTAGCCACGGCCCTCGTCACCCTATTTGTCCCCCGTCCTCGCTACGCTGCCCTGCCTCCTAGACCTCACCTTAAGCTTTCGTAACCCGCGTTTCCGTCGCAAACACTTCTCTTTAGTCTTAACTGCTCTCGTTCGAGGACAATCTTAACTGAGAGCCGAGCCAGCTCGACCGCTGCTCGTGGCTCTCCTAACTACCGCCGTCGCCACCGCTCGCTGGACCTCCCCTCTTCGTCGTCCGTGACCTCCCGTTCCTGGCGTCCACGTCGCCCTGCCCCTTTGCATACACTCGTCCTCACGCTTCATGCCGCGTCGCCCCTCCTGCGATCTTCTTGCAGCTTCAATGTTGTGGACCGCCAACAGTCGGTGGTCCCAGCACAGTGGATCGCCCTCGTCACACTCTGCTCCCCGCGTATACCTTCCGAGCCGACTTGGCTCTTGTGCGCCACGCCACACACCCGCGCCGTCAACTTCTCTGAGGCCGTGCCCCTTGGCCAAGTGACAGGTCACCCAACTACCATCCCTTGAGAGGTGGTGGAGAATGACAAATAATGTTTTTATTTGGAATTTCACATGATAAGAGCGCCGTGCAATCCTATAATTGTCATTTTAAGTTCTTGTCTGGCCGCGCGCTTCGCTATCGCCGTGCGCTGCCTCATTGATGTCTCCCAGTATGATTGGACACTCCCTTCTATCGTGACTTCCTCATCGTGAAAGACTTTTCGGTTGCGTTGGATCCATAAGCAGGTAATACATATACTGCACAGAATCCGCCACATTCGCGTCCACTCCGTCGTAAATTCCGCTTCCTCGTCTGGGAACTAACTCTGTTCGGTTGGCACAATTGCTCTTGAATCTCGTCAGGTCGCCGAGCCCCCATCGTTTTCCAGTCCAATGACATACTAAGGAGGTGGCTTTCTCCGCGTCGCTGGCCACGAGCAGTGTCGTCAGGCCGTACGCCTGCACGGGGTTGCCCATGGCCAGCGGCAGGTCCTTGTCCTCCGGGGCGCGACCGTCGGCCTCGAACGTTTTCCTGGCTTGGATCATGGTCACGCGCACAAACTTGACGTACAGCAGGGCGGCGCAGGTCATACAGCTACGGCACGAGACCTTGTTGACACAAATCTCACAACAGACCGCTTTTTATCAAGGGGTTATATTTGGGCGAGTGAGGTTTTCGTCGGGAACACTGAACCGCTTGAATAACCAGTCTTTTGCCTCTGTACATACACCACCGGATCGTATAAACAGATAATTGGGATGTTTATACGCGTTTTTAGAATTGCTGTATATACGCCTGTTGCCAGCACTACTGGTAGGGCATATTGTGCCTTTCTGCCAAAACGCCCTACGGGCTCCCGTAGGGGAGCCCGTATTCACTGCCACCCCAATTTGTATCCGCTGCCACCCCATAGTAAACTCGAGTGAAAGGGAGTGTTGAGAGCGACTGTTCAGGATGGAAATGTGCACCTGTGTAAGCGCAGGCAGCCCGCTGGCCTGGCGTCTACTGAAAATATTATTTTCGCTTGTAAAGATCTGTTCCTCGCCTCGAAGACTTAGATCTCGATAAGAGTAATTCCAGCTGGTCAATAATGGGGGAGGGCTGACTGCGGCACAATTGCCCTTCGAGATACTGCTAGCAGGAGAATATGTCGAGTACTATTCTCCACAGTTTGTTGCTGGTGATGCGCGAGGACACCGAATTGCTCGGGTGCTCAAAGTCCTCGACAAGGACAAGGATTGGCCGCTGCGACTCGATAGCGGAGAGTTGCTACCTGCAACTTCAATGCTCAAACGTTTGGCGACTCGAGAAGGCTATCTCCTCGAACATCCTCGCGGGTACCTTCAAATACACCGCCATTTCCACAGCAATTTTATCCGACTGAAGAATCTCGATGCCTGCCCGAGCAACCACCACCAGCATTGTTGCCGTCAATATGGCAATTGTTCGAGTAGAAATAACGGAAATGATGAACTTTGCGTGTTATTTCGTAGCAAAGTCGCTTTACCCTTACGTAGTTCCATGAAAAGCGACTCAAAGCCCAAAGCGCCGATGCGTCTTCGCTTTTTCGTAGGAAGGAAAGGAGCCGAGGAGTTGGCACAGTATCCTGCAGGGCGTTTGGTTAACTCGGAACCCGTTGCTGTAGTCACTGGTCGTCGAGTTGAAAGCCTAGACTTGGGTCCAGCCGAAAGCCCTTCCTGCCGGCGGACGTGGTCGAAAGCCTCACGCTGTACGCGAGCGAGGCCGCAATTCAAGATGTCAGCACGCGTGACACCTGCAACAGTGCTGCCAATGAGGTAGAAAGACCGAGTACCGTTCACGCCACAACCTCGACGCCTTTTGCGCTCTTGACGCCTCTGCGATTGCCGCTGCCTTATAGGTAGCGGCTCCAATACCCGAGGTGGAAGTGGCTGGGGCTCATCCGTCCGATCTACCCACCAGTGCGCATTGAAATCTTCTAGCGTTAGCGGTTGGCCCAGCAGAGTAACTCGGTGCAGTGCGTGAGCGCAAGGCAATCCGGTCGACTTCGAGAAGGCCCCAGTGCACGGACGCACAAGTAACTCTGTATTACGCCGAACCTCGTCGCATTGGAGTAATGCATGTCTGTGAACACGTCGAACAACATTGGCGAACAGCCATTCCTCCAGTCTCGCAGGTACTTGCACTCCATCATTAGCTTTTGCAGCGCGATACGACAGCACACTCAGTGACCACCAGTGGGTCAGCTTCTCGTGAATTGACAGAAAATCACCGTTCGAACAACCTAACCACGACTTTAATGTCGCGTGGTAGCCCTCCGCACGAGATGTAGCACGGACACCAAAATGGAGCTCTTCATCTGTCCAGCACCTTACAATTTTCCATCTCCACAATTCCAACCAAACATCATCCACGTAGGATGCTTCCTGCGGCGACAGAAAATGAAGTTCCCGTCTTCGCAGCTCGTACTCGTGTTCTGAGGTAGCATTCACTAGTCGCACGAACGCATCGCAAAAATTGCGATGCGCTGTAGAATCTCTGTACTGGGGCGCCCTCGGTCGAGATGCCAGTGGATCCGTCTCGCGCGGAAAACTCCCTTTGCGAGCGTGACTCTCTACGTCTTTGATAATATGCCAGAGGCAAAGAAGAGAAAGGACGTTTGGAAAGACTTGCTCCAAAGCGTGCAGTAACGCCAAGTCTCGATCTGAAAAAATACTCGCGGGAGCTGTACTTGTCTCTCCAGCATTAATGTCCTCAACTGCTCCATAGCCCATGTGTAGTCGGGTATCTTCTCTCCACGTAAGAAAACTTGGGCTATGTGAATCGTCGTGTTCATTCCAGTCACCCCCACAATATTCAGCAGCGGCATACCAAACCGATTGGTCTTATAAGTACAGTCCATCAATACGATGTCGGGGTTCTCTTGGTATATATCCACTGTATCTTTGTAGGCGAAAAACAAGTGCGAGAGGCGATTCGTCTCGTCCGTTTTGTAGCGAACGAAGTAACGCCCTTCCTCCAACTTATTGAGTAAGAATTCGATGCGAGTCCGTCCTCCAAGTACTCGCTTCACGTACCGACGCCGCTCGTTGCTCACATCGTTCGATGTTATGATCGTTGCAGGCGCCTCGATCAGCACACGTGCCAGCGTCTGAGCAGTCCGAGTGCCAGTTTCAGCGTCGGTAATAATGGTGCGTTGGACCTCGTCTGTTCGAGAAGCTCGGCGGAGTATCGGGTGCGCTACAGGACCACCTGAGGGAGGGTGATTGTGTTCAATGGCTTTCTCGCGATGCTCAATTTGCCAGCGCTCAGCAATGTCATTTACGCCACGTATTCGAACTAGATGCAGTCGCATCGGACAATCGCAGCGGCGTGAGGACACATTGGGACGCTGTCTGGGGCCCGTGCCTGCGTATCGACGCCTTTTGCCGTGTCGGTCGCACGCAAGAACGACGCGTTGAGGATTCTTCTGCTTTGTCTTGTCGTACTTGACGCTACAGCTGACAACTGCGTAGCCATGCTTGCCAGCAAAGGCGTTTGCAGCTGCTTGAGCAGCTTTCGCCGATACGAAGGACGACTCCGGGTGGCAAGGCAGGCGCCACGCATGCTGTCTTGGGATCTGAGGTTGTTGGGCTTCTGTGACCGGCAACTGTACTTGAAAGCCCCACTGTTCATCGGACAGCAGCTCCCACACTTGAGCGAAGAAGTCCAACCCCGCTTGCACGCTGTCTAGCTCTTGCGCGTCCCCCCGACCTGCACGCGTTCGCAGACTAGCTCTTGCTCGTTCACCCCGACCTGCACGCGCTCGCTGACCTGCTCTTGCTCGGCAGCAAAGTACTGCTGGGGCGAGATGGCGGCCATGACGAGTAAAATTTGTTGAAGGAGAAAGCTTTGCCTAAGCCCCAAACATTTTCTGTGAACGGTCGCGAGGTGAACAGTCGTGGAAAGATCGCGCAGGGGTGGCAGCGGATACAAATTGGGGTGGCAGTGAATACGGGCTCCCGTAGGAGGGGACGTAGGAGGAGAGGTCCTTCCTATCTGACCAGGTGGCTGCCATTACAATTGACCCTAACCCTTTTGCATTAGTGACTACCTAGTAGTATGTTTCTCAATGTAGACTACCCGGGAGATAAAACAAGTAGAATCAAAGAGAGAAAACCGGTAGGCCACGGTGAGTGCACGCTTGGCGATAGGTATCGAACGACGCCTGAATGGCTGACACTCGGAAAGGATTCACGAGCATGTTGGTCGAGAGCCGGGGGCAGTATGCATGCATTGCAGGAGGAAGTAACATGTAAACTAGCCAAGTAGACTCCTTGCATTTGGAAAAGCGTGTGTAGCTACCGGCACTTAAAAGTAGGCGAGGTTTCAACAGAAAAGGGGCTAGATAGAGGCTGTGCAGTGTGAGGACGCCAAAAAATCAAGCGTCCGTCCGAATCCACAGACGTCTCGGACGTTATGGCATCGATGTAGAAGTGGCGTGCCTGAACGCGGCCAAGCTCTCTGTAGCGGTGACTTCAAAACCAAGTACATACACGAAGGCACATCGCGCTGACGACCATTATAAGCTATGACGTCGTGTCCACGGACGAGGTGGACTCGCCCCAAGCCTGTCCGACGACGAATTCAAACTTTGACGAACAGGACGAGAAGAAGAGCGAGGAAGACAGGCTGCTGAAGACGTTGCGTGCTTACAGGAGGTGCAGAACTTGCTGTTCAACGGTCACAACGAGGCGATTGTGGCTCGGCACACGGGGCTGAGACGCGCCGTGGCGTTCTTTGTTGCTGCATTGGCGGTGTTTGTCTCCCACATGACGTCCATCGTGGTGTCGAATTCGTCCAGGATCACCGTGCTGCTCTTTGGGAAGATTAAAAGGAGATGTTTGCGCATTAAATGGAGCAAAAATCAAAAATAGTAAAAAAATTTTTTAATTATATTTTAAATTAAAAATATATATTTTATAATTTTAATTACTTGTAAATCTGTTAAAATTCCAATTGATGTTCAGCGTGACGGTGTACTCTAGCATCGTCAACATCAAAAGCTCCCGGGACCGTGTATGTGTCGATCTTTTCCTAATGGAATGATCTACTTAGCTACGGTAGTTTCATTCCTACTCATTGCGTAGGATAGTTGGCGTCGCTAACATTACACCGCACAAGGATAGGGCAGCGGCCACATGTAGACACGTAGCGCTTTCATAGGACTGATGGCCGATGAATTCTGGCCATTTGTTTGTTAAAATGTGGTCTTTGCAAAAATCGGAGCTTTTTCGTAGGACTTGCTGCATCGGTAGACATTAGATAATAATCGGATAAATACGGCATTTCCATTGCATTAAAATTAAAATTTCGTTGAGAGTCATTTCTAAATCTGCATCCCCGATCGGCAAATCCTACCTTGATCCCTACCCCTCTTTCTTAGGACCACCTTTTGGGGTCCGATTGGCTATTCTTGCTGAAAGGCACAATAGTATTTGATAGTATACTACTAGTACGGCAGCAAGCTGCCAGCATCTCGGGTAATAAAGGCGCTAAGTGTCTGCTATATTAATTTCCGAGCCAAAAACTCGAATTTTAGTATGGGACTATAACAGGCAGCAGGGCAGTAGTAGCTAGCGTAGTGGAGATTTAGACTAGAACTAATTATGGTAAATGGACCTTTGACTCAGCAAAATCGCTTAGTGTTTATGATACCGCCAAGAGTTGCTCCGGGGCATCGCCGTAAATATTTTTAAGGTAAAACACATACAGCACGCCCCCAAAACGTGATATTGTATTAAGCAGGTTGAAGCTGTGCACGTTGAATCTGGCTAACTGTATCCTCCACGCCACTTTCTATTTCGTAGCAAACTGCTGCACACAGTAGCTCTACAGTCATGCCGTTAGGTTCGTAGTGCTTTCTTGATGTTTTCCGCGTATCGTCCCAACTAAGAGAGTTAACGAATCTTTTGTTGTTTGTTGCAGTCTGTCACCGTTAGAGTACGCAAGGTTCGTAGTGCATTTCTCATAATACCCCGCGCATCGTCCCCGCCAAGAGAACTAACGAATGCTTTGTTGCTTTTGCCTCTCACAACCTTTCTCACTACGCAGCCCACAAGTCTAGTCCAGATATGGAGT
Organism: Phytophthora syringae; assembly: GCA_012656105.1. NCBI lineage: Eukaryota > Oomycota > Peronosporomycetes > Peronosporales > Peronosporaceae > Phytophthora > Phytophthora syringae. The sequence goes on from JAAKBD010000165.1 coordinate 43,771, forward strand.
TCGCAGAATCGCGCCGCCAAGAAGCTATCGAAGCTGAACTCGAGGGATCTGCCATGTTTATTGAGGCTCGTCGAGTGGTCGAGCAGGAAGCGGCACGCAGCCTTGTTGGCACTCCTGAAATGAAGGACGCTTTGCTGGAGCTGGACATGTGCTACGACGAATACTGTTTTGCACGGCGTGTATCCTCGCGCGCCGACAAAGCTGTGCGAAAGCGCCGGCAGGAAGACCACCGGGAGCGGCTGCTCGCAGTGCTGCAGCAGGTGCGAGGGCCACGGCTGCAAGCTGTTGCAGCAAGTTCGTCTAGTCCAAGATCGAGATCACCCCCAACCAAACGCCTCAAGGTGGGGGATCACCGCCAAGCAGCCACCCGATCGTGCAGCAAAGTGGTGAGGAGTCGAGTGATATCGAGTCGATCGATGACGACGTCGGCGAGAGCAAAAGTGACGGAAGCTCGCCGCCTCCAGTCGCCGTTCCAGCCCCAAGTCCAGCCAGCAACAAGCTGGACTTCTTCTTCAATGCAGGAGAGTCGAAGCGCCAAGCTCGTCGCAGCTTCAGTGACGAGGACGAAGATTGAGAGCGCGTAGGAATTGTCGGTGCATTACCAAGTCCAAGTTTCATGCAGAGAATGCAGCTGGCTCTATTCCAGGCAACAACCAAGAGTACGACGTGAGAGGAAGATAATAACGTTAGGAGTATTTTACATGTTAATCAATGAACCGTGCAATTTTGATCAAAACCATTTACCCTGCGTCTTCTTGGCTTCAAAATGCGGGCTCTGGTGGGCTTGATGCGCGCTCTACCAGAGGTATCATTGTCCTGGCGATCTGACATGCCTGGAGTTCCCTACGTGGCCATCTTCACTTCGTCTGGCACTCTGGTCTGCTTGGTGCTCTGGTCTGCTTGGTGCTAATTGCGCGTCTCCCTGCTCGCTGTGTGCCCCTTTAAAATATCCTTGCACGCTGCAAGCAGTAGTGCTGTCGACGTCCGTGCCACTTTGTCACTCTTTCGAAGTAAGACACATCCTTTTGTGGACATCGACCTTCGCGTATTATGGCACAGCACCAGCCAGCGTAACCCAGCCACCTTTCTCCGGCGCAACCACGGGTTAATCCACGGAGATTCCTCGTGCAGCATGAGGTCCTGAGACCCCGCTCAATAGACCCGCCTTCGTGGGTACAGCAGACACACCTTCACTTGAAGCAGTCGCAAAATATATCACTACATAAATTTGAAATGAACACGGATGCCTTGTTGCTGCTGGCAGCTTCAACTTCTCAGATTGAACTACACACAGCTATGGAGACTAGCTTACGGAGAAGCGATGTTCGTGTCGTATATTCCTATGCACTCACGTCGTCGCAGGATCCAACTAATGCCGCGTTTCACACGGGGAAGCTCTGGATTGTTTTGTTCATATCAACGGAGTACATGGGGTCCACGCCACGAAGTGAAATGCTGCGAGTCCAGTGTCCAAGCCACCAATCAACAATTGTTCGCGCTGATTTGCAAGTTGTAGCTGAGCCTGCGAACCTTCCCTTTGACACATCCTTCAAGCAACATTCATCTGGTTTGGATGTTACCCGTGGCCTGCCACAAGCAACATAGTCGATTGTACGATACAAACCGAGCAGTGCATGATTTGTACCTTTTAGCACGACTTTGTCACATTGGTTTGTACCACTAGAACACGCCTAACCGTAAACCATAAACTGGGTCAACATTCGATGAACATTCGAACAGCTTGAAATTGTTTGGATTTATCGACGAGAGGATTGGGCTGGTAGCGCGAAGCTAACGAGGATCGGTAGTCATAGATGGACTGAAGAGGAAGTGAATGTGTATTGACGATAACAGATAAGTATGAAGGTATTGGAATGGAAGCAGTAACGAATTTGCGTCAATACACTTGTGCAGAGCCTGTGACAAGGCTCTACGGCAACACCGTAAACACGTGCTGGGGCGGAAGGCTCGTGAACCAAGCGCAAAGTTCATCGGAGCGCGGTGGGGCAGGATCACGGAGCATGCTGGTCCCAACCCCGATGTTCAACGAGCGGGAGTTATTATACTCAGATATTTGAGCGTCCAGAAGGCAGATCGCCGTACCCTCGGAGCCATCTTCGCATTCGCGGGCGACTTGGCCCCAGGCGGTACAAAACACCTTTGTATTCGAGTCATCGACCAAAGCAAACTCCGTCTTGTCGAGACTCTTGCCCTTCTTGGTGGTAATGCGCTTCGTACTACCAACAGCAGCAATAACCCCAGCGACAGAGATTAATGTTCCCGATTGTTGCTCTTTGACTTGTGATAGCGGCGAAAATTGCAGCAACGGAGCCGCAAAAGGGGTAGCAGGTTCGAGGACGTAAATATGCGCGCCTGTCACGAATGTGGTTTCACATGCCATGCCGGAGGAGGAGAAGGCAGCCAACTTGATACGACCGAGGGAAAAGCAGCACGTTTTGCCAGGTTATTTATCCGCTCTCCACCGGTTATCTACTATCCGAGGATACGTACCTACTTTTATCGAAGTGAATAGTCTAATCATTAAAAGACAGATTACAGTCCGATTAATTTTTGGAGTGAATCGCACGCCTTTTGGGTCTGTTCTGGGAAAGTCGTTCTGATAAAACAGGTTAATCTATTCTTACAGTTATTTTGGGTTCGAATATGTAGTAAATGTATCAGAAACTATTTTAGGATGCCATTGACTATTAAGTATCGAAGTGAGTTTGGGTAGGAGTCGCAACCCTGGAGAAACTCTGGAATAAATCCAGAGAATATTTATTTGAACTGACAGCTGCACAGACGTAGTCAATGAAGGAGATCCCATCGCTACAACACGAAGGGGTTTGCATGCCCAACGAAATTCCCGTGCAGGGGTAATATGTAATGGTACCAATCAAGTACTACGTAGTATAAGCTGGATTGAGTACATATAGTGCGGGGATATTTTATTGTCTGAGGGGCGTTCCTAACCAGATCATGAGTCATGATCCAAGGCGAGGTTTGGGGTTCTGTGAGCCCATAGGTTATTGCTGCGTCCTAAGGAGATCAGGACCCTCTTTGAACGCCAGGGGTTTCAGGGCGTTTTGCAACTGATCTCTTCTGACTAATTTATCTACGGTCGGTCGTTGGCATTTCTGCTTTCATTGCGGTCGATCATTGACCTTTGTGTGTATCATGGAGCATGGCGAAGCACCTAACCAAGCACCGGTGAGCAGCAAGTGGACAGCTCGGCAGAAAGCAGACAGCAAACGTACCATCGTGCCACCCGCGTCAGAGGACTACAATCGATGGACGGTTGACCAATTGAAGCTCGAGTGTACAGCGCGGAAGCTGTCGGTAGCGAAGAATACCAACAAGGACGACCGCATCGCCATTTTGCAAGCGTACGACGAGTCGAAGGGCGGATCGCACTATTGCTGTCTCATCAGCAGCATGGAAAACAAGGTGGGAGGTCCAAGGACGCAGATGACTCTCGACGCACGCAGCACTGCGCGTTTCGCCTAGTAAACGTGCTTTTCTCTGAAGCCTTTTTTGGGAATTCATTTCGTCCGGGGACAAGCTTACCCGGCGCGAGCTAGATGAAGGAGGGTCGCGTTTCTGGGAAACTGTGGCAGCAGCATTTAACACGAGCAACGACACTTTTGACAATCTCGTCTCCGATGATTCGCTCTTCACCGGGATTAAACCCGACCTTATCACTGTGCATTAAGCTGCCAAGTTGAAGGCAATTTGGAAAGATGTCAGTTCTGCTTTTGTAAAGGTTGAGGCGGGCAACAAAGTATCCGGGGAGAACGATGACTTTTGGAACTACTGCCGCGGTGACAAGTTGGCGATGTACTTGCACCTGTGGTGCGTGCAACGTGGATCGGGTCGGGAATTTTGTGCTTCTTGTGTGTACGAGGAAAATGAAGACGATTCTACCAAAGAGGGCATGCCATCCACGTCAACTCCGCAACGAAATAGAAAACGCAAGAAAAGTTTGGACCCTGTCACGGCTCTCACCGAGGCTGTGAATAAGCTCGTCGAAGCAGAGACCAGTACGAAAAAGAGCTTATGGAGGAGAAGAGAGCACTCGCTCGAGTGCAGCGTGAGCGCTTAAAGAGAGATGACAGACGTTGGGAACCAAGGGGTTAATGTATTGCCATATTTATTTCCGACCTCTGCCCGCTACCAAATTTAGTAAAAGTATACGATGCCCCGCAGCGACCTTGTAGCAACAAAGCATACTGCGCAGATGCTGCGGCTGCGAAGCAGACGCAGGAGATGCGCCCTGGACGTATAGTAGTGTTGATTTCGATATAATTGAGTGAGTTAAGCATCGGATGCTACCGTACATCAATGCCTATCTCAGCCTTCGCGTAGCCCTAGTTTTCCAGTTAAACCGCTCAGGTCGGACATTTACGTCTAATGCCGATTTTTGTTGTTGGCTTTACGTCTATTAGAACTTTCTTTCAATGAACGACTCTATCGCTTTCGTAATTAACATATAGAGGGTTTTGCCAAAACGTCGGCGTCGGGGCCTTACATTTTATCGGAAATGCATGTATTCACGCCGGCGCTTGACTTGTATTTACTATGCCATGGTTTATATCGAGTTATTTCGGGAAATCGTCAGGAGTCATCGCTTACGATAACAACGGCGCCTGATTGGCTACTTATTCCCTCCCCACTTCACCATGAGTGATGGAAGCTCGCAGCGTGGAGCGCTACGCAGAGGAATTTTGTGATGCGTGCGTACGGAATGAAATTAAAGGTTTGGTTGCTATTGACGCAGTTATATCACTCTGTTTACGAACACGAACTGCTAGCATACATGTCGTGTACCTTAAGACGTGGGGTACCGGTACAATATCTCTGTCAAGTGCCCGTGCTCTCACTCGTTCGGTCTTGTCTAATATAACCCAGTCCTCCCTTCACTTCTCGTAGCCGGTGATCCCCTGTCGACTGCTGAGTAACTAGTCGTATACGACGCGGCCGTACCGCCCGCGGACGTGTGTGGGTAGTCGACTTTGTGCAGCGACGGTTTGCCTTATGGTACTCCATGGCGAAGACCGGAGCACCTCCAGAACACCCGCAGTTCTTGCCATCGCAACTCATGAGCTGCTGTTCCGAGTGCTTGGTGACTGACGTCTGGTCACCTTGATGAACTGTCCCACCTCGATGGCTATCGCCGTCGAGAACACCCAGAAGCTACCACACGAATCCCGGTTCTGCATGGGGACATGCAGCTCGAGTCCGTTGAGTTCACCTCGTCCAAGTTGTGGTCATGTCTTCTGTGGTCACCATCGAGGTGGACCCTGAAGCCCTGGTAGACGAGGTCGAGATAGGCGTCGCTGCGGGTGATATTGCTGTGGTTGGTGTGGGAGTGTGCCGCAATGGTAGGTATGGCGTGCTGGTCGTGGTGGAGCTCGGCAGGCTTGGCGGTCTGATGCATGAAATCGGTCAAAGACCACAGCTGAAGCCGATGTCCACTACCAAGAGGAGCCAAAGCCGAAGTTGGACGTCGTGTTAGCGTGCATACGTGCTGGAACCCGACGACTTAGTTACCGCCCTGGGCTGGCGTGTGTGGTTGTGCTGAACATGTCGACAATTTGAAAAGTATCTCGGCAACGATCTTAAGGTCTCTGGGTTGATCGACGTCGCCTGTTCTTCCCTGCCTTCCTACTTACAGCAAGCGCCGTCATAATTTCAACCAATCATACCCCGTCTTCATATCGTCGCAGGTTGCTTCTTACGTTTTCTCAAGTCAATTGATTTGGTAGTACTTTATCGCTACCGGTACTGACCTCGATTTCAGATCTAGCCAATCAGAATAAGGTATGCATTTTACCATACCATAGGTATTAGCAAGTTGGACTCTACCATATTACCGGCTTCCACTGCTCGCCATGTAAGAGCGACCAATCATATCTCGTCATTTCGGCCTCTCTTCAACCTCAGCATATAAGAGACAGATACAATCTTATCGATGCATTTTGACTGCTATCATACCGGTTAAGACTAACAAAAAATCTATAGACGCGCGCCATTCATTTGGCGATGCCTCCTGCATCCAACGCGCTGCACCAAAACGACGAGCATCCTTCACGGCACGGGAGAAGCTGAACGCCGCCAACGCTCTGGAGGCGACGAAAGACGTCGCGAGCGTAACAAGGAACGCTTACCTCACTTCAGTGTAAGTGACTCCGTAAGTTAGTGCTCAAATGGCTACGTCCATACCGGTAACTACAATGCCACACTTTGACTCAAAGGGCCTGTACTGCAGACACTGAATCCGTTGGATTGGGTTATTCTGGCGGATTTTGCTGGTTCTGGCGGATTCGTCAATCCGCCATTTCGTCTGCAGTACCGTATCGCCCCTGTCCTAAGCGAACGTCAATGTACGGTGTAAACGTTAGGGTTAATTTGTCCAACCACGAATTAGCTCCTAAACGATAGTAATTAAAATCGTATTTAAGGAGTAAATAATACCTATGGGTACGGCGGGAAGCGCTTGCCATCTGAGCTACCACCTTGACCTCGGCCAGAGTGTCGGCGGCCAAGCACACTTGAGTATCTTTGCCGATAGAATACGCGCTCTTTATGAGAGTTAGTCTCGGTACCTCTGTCGTCACTCACGCACATGGTAAAAGTCTTTGTGTGTGTTGGCTCGTAGACTCGATGCATGGGTTGCGAGTGTGTGGATGGCACGCAGGCTAACTAAATGAAAAACTCTAGTTTCCACTCTCTATTGCACAAGTGTTTCGTCCTGGACTCACCTTTTCCTGGTTCCAGCACTTCACCCGCAGCGCCAGTTCCTATGCTGAGGCTTCCCCATGGCGTTTCCGACAATGGTTGGCGACAAGGTAGGCGATTAATAGCAGGCACAACACGGCAAATTAGCAGCAACATATGCCACGAAATGGAACTCTGTGATTGGGCAAAATAAAATTTCGCTTAGGGTAAAACTTCGCTTAGGACAGGGGTGATGCGGTACACGTTTCAGCGGATTTGTGACATTTATCCGCTATCCGCTATCCACCCGAATTCCGGTGGATAGCGGGTTCGTCTGACGGATTGATCGCGAGCACCTTTAAGAACAAATGTTATCCTCATTTGTGGATCTAACTTTATTGGCCTTCCTAAAGCACTACCTCACACTCTCGTTCAGCGAGTATCACCGTGTAGTCCACCGTGTATTGTATTGGCACGACGAAACCCACCACCAAAATTGTATATTGTCCGTAAAACCTAAAATATTGGTCGTATTGATACCGGAAGACCCGCAATGGAAAGATCTGATTAGTGACAATGCATTAACACGCTTGTTCTTCAGGTAGCTCGAAGCTTCATCGCCACGGAATGGCCGACGTCGCCAAGGCCAAAAGGTACCGATCATGAATGCACGACGCATTTTTATTAATATATCTTGATCTAATATACATCCAAGGCTGAACTTTGCGCCGGAATGGAGCTTGGTTGCTTGTGGTTCTGATGGATATGCTTCTAGCCATTGCATTAGCCTGGAAAGCGACCACGCCATGTTGATATCGACGCTGCTCGCAGCTATTACGAGCAATAAAATGCATAACCGGTTCTTAAAAGGGCACATATATTTTGTACCAAGGTTTGTATTGCAAGAGCCATCTGGTGCCATCTGGTGTGAGCATAGCCTCGATGTTTTGGCATTTCTGGCGGACTTCCGATTTTCGTTTAAGTGTTGTGCAGCTGTGCGTTTGAGTTAGACGACGTTGATTACTTTATTTAAACGAGGAAACGGAGAGCTTTAAAGCCAAAAAAGCACACCTAAATATGACAATTAGGTGCTGAGTTATGGGTCACCAAGGTTTGGTGGTGGGTTTCATCGTGCCAGTACAATAGTAGCACCACATGTCTTCCGCAATGGCGTCACGGAGCCGTACCATGGCGGGGTCGTCCGACTGTTCATCAGGAATGGTAATGGTCTCGTTTTCGCCTTCAACGTGCGCGTTTAACAGCACGGCGTCAGCGAATGTGTCGCCATTACGACGCAGGAAGTTGTGAATCACAAACGTAGCTTGGACGAGTCCGATCTGATCGCACAAAGCGTACGATGGCATTGACTTGAGAATTGGAAACTTGTTCTTAATGACGCCGTACGCTCCGAGACCGCACGCTGTTCATGTACTCCACACTGGACAAAATCCTAGCTCAAAGTCTAGCGACGGGTAGCTTTGCAGCACACATGACGACAGCCCCGTCCTCACAAACAGCCACTGCAGACAACGGTGGGTTTCGCCCTGGCGGGAGATATGGCAGCAACTTCAACGCTGCAGACACCGAGACCACCAACAACGATACCAACGCCATGGACGATACCAGCACCAACGACGAAATCGAAAGCAGCGAAGATGATGAAGACGCGAGAGGAAGGCAGACGCGCAACCACAGGGGTGGAGCTAGCGCAATGGTGGCTACCCCGACCAGGAACACCCTCGCAGTGACGGGTGCTGAAAGCAGTGAGTACGCCGGTATTGTACCGGCAGAAAATGAAGGGGCTAGTAAAGACGGTGCTATGCTGGGCTCAGATTTGAAAAACCTGATGCAACATTTAGATATGTGGTAAAACCACCCATTTTGTCCTGGTGTTAAAAACCATCAACTCGCAGCCGTTTTCGCGCTGCATAGTTCTGGTGTTAAAAACCATCAACTCGCAGCCGTTTTCGCGCTGCAAGCGTTTGAAAAAGATGTGTCCGAGGCCGTTTTGACGGGGAAACGGGTAATTGAAACTGCTCATCCTATTGGAGGACACGGATGGAAAAGACCAGCATATGTAAAAGGAAAAAACATACACTTTAGTCGCATTCAGTCACATTAACGTTAAGAGGTTTACGCTTCATCCTCGTCGCACATCTCGCCCTCGTCTACGATTTGATGGTTCAGTCTATGAAATAATATAAGTTTATAGGATCAGTGGTAAAGATAGCATTTTTGACAGCATGTTATCCTACTTTGGCCAAAATGAAGAGCATACCTCGACGAAATCGGTGTTCGGATCGATGTTGCTGGCCCGCAACACGCGAAATGTTTTGTTCTCCCCAAAGCCAGTGGCTTCCTGAGTCCTGTAGCGTGGATCCCGACCACCACTTCGTCCTACTCGTGCTTCTGCGGCAAAATTGTCGTAGACCTTTGACACTAGGGTTTTCTCGGCAGGGTTGAGCTGGTGGCGGCGTGCCATTCTTGCTAATTAAAAAGTGAGAGTCGTTGGCTCTAATCTAGTGCAACGGGAGCTGTTAACTCCCCCTTGTTCGATTGAGGGGCTTCACGCTTTGATCGGACCTATTTTGGTGGAGCTATAGGCTTCCACATTTGACATATATTTTTAGCGGGCCCTGCTAGCCCTTTCATTTTCTGCCGATACAATAGTCAAGTCAGCGCTGAGCATGCAGAGAGTAATGATGCTGCTGAATAAGCTGAAAGTGAGAGCTCAATAGAGGTCTTTAGCATATTTGTTCTGTTTGGCTGTTTCCGATCGGCTGCAGACCAGAACACGAGATGCATTTAGCAGACGCCGCCAATTTCGGTTGACATCGTATGTTGCAACCTCGGAATAACATTATCTGCTGCTTAAAATCTGCTCCATAACTCTTGTTTGCTTGTAGTTCGAAATATACCAGAGACAAGAAGAGCAGCACCCACAGCCAGGCATGGTGTTTGGCTTCAAGCCCGAACAGGACCAGGAGCTGATTAGGGAGCTGATTCGTCTGAAGCCTTTTGCTGTACAGCGGGGCACGACAGTAGCGTGTGGGAGGACGTGGCCAAAGGTGTTTCGAGTGCAATAGGAGCTCAGCTCAACGTGAAGCAAGTTCGCGACCGCCTCAACCTCCTGAAAGCAAGATTCAAGGCAGACGAGTTGGTGTCATCACGTGCAAGTGGTGTAGAAGAAGCTCTTCACGCTGTTAACGTTCAAAGTCACTACGAAGATCTTAATGGACTACTTCGCGACTACATTAAGTTAGAGCGCATTCACATGGATGCCAAGAGTGCTAAAAGGCTACAAAGGAGAAAAAGGAGGAAGACTAGGCTAGTTGTGCGGCCGCCATTGTAGAAGAGAGTAAGCGACGCCGCGCGCAGCGAGATGCAGATATTTCGGACAGCTCAGTGGAGCAAAGTGACGAGAGCGACTCAGAGAGTGTTAGGAGCAGTGCGTCTGCCGGCCCGTCGCAGGTGTCAACCTCTGTGCTCAGTACTACTCCCAAGCGATCAAATGCCTTTCTCGACGAGGTAAAGCGCCAGGAGAAGCGCCATAAAGAGCAGGTTGAACTGAAAACGCGTGAATTGGATCAGCACCAGAAACAGTTTGAAGCACGTCTCGATTTTGAAAAACAACGAAGTGAAGAACGACTCCGATTTTCTAGAACGCATTCAAGCTAGCAATCGTGAGCTGATACTACAGTGCGTGAAACTCTTCAGCGCATCGTCCGCAAAGCGCACTAACTCGGATGCGTTGAATAAGGCCGTATCAGTAGAGCTTTTATTTGTGGCATAGAAACCGTAACTTGTCAATGCCAAACCGTAAAGAGATGTAATTTCGTCCGGTTTCCGATGAAGTGTTCGATCAAAACTTCGGAATGCGAGCGCTGGTTAGGTGAAATATCACGTGCTACAACAGGATATAACGAAATTTCGGTTTTGCTAAAGACCTCTAATCACCGATTGAACGCTATCGATAAACAAATACACGCTATTTCTTTATATGAGCGCATTTACTGCATTTCATAGTGCGCGTTGGCGGTTAGCGGATTTCAAAATGTGTGTACAGATAGCGGATCAGCCAATCCGCCAAATGGAGATCACTCACGGATCGTACTTTCCGACGGAGTGATCCGCTGGATCTGCCGTACAGGCCCAAAGTAATGTGCCGCAAATCGGCTATTTGCGGCATGTGGCAAAAGTGCCGCAGTAGGAGCAGTATGCTGCATTGAAAACAGTGAGCGGGCGAACGAGGCATTGCACGCTGCAGCTCCAGTCAGCTCACAGCAGAGCGGTGATGATAACCCAGCGCATTCTGATCTGCATGTAGAATTGCCAGGCCTCTTAAAATTACGCATAAATGCCTACCTGGCTACTTGGACGCTGGGTAGGCATTTTCATGGGAGTCAAATTAGGTTGTTAATTGTCAAATGTATGGGAAATCTGGCTGAAACTAAACTAGGCATTCCGAAAGTCATACAAAGATCGGTCAATCCTCGCGGAGGTCAACTGTGTCAACTTAGGTACTAACCTCGTCAACCATAGCAAGCAGCTGGAGCTGCCCCTCAATGGCGTAGCTGCTCATGGAGAAGCGCTGGGCGTTCTTGATATGCTTCAAGCGCTGGATTCTCCTTCAACAGAGTGCGTGCCGGGGGAAATGGCCTGCAAGAAACGAAGCTAAGCGCGTGAACCGGTGCTTTATGTCCACAGCAGACCATAACGCATCGAATGGTAGTCTCATAGCCCCATTCACACGCCGACGAAAGGGTGAATCTTGCTGGTACAAAGTGGATAAGTTCATGTGCTATTGCCAAATGCAGCAGTGATTCCGTCAGTCGAGACTTGTGACGCTCGATCAGGTCTCAGTATATTATATCGTCGCATTGCATGACCCAGTGGTGTCTCGGGACAGCGCTCTGATGCTTCAGTTCCAATCGCAATCTAGATTTCAGTCACGCTCTCGGTTAACCCGGACAGCGCTGTGGCAACTTTATCCACCAGCTCCTCTTGTTGTTCCGTGCCCAGACTCTGGTAGAGGTTGTCAAGGCTTTGGTAGTATAACGATGCTGTGCAGAGGTGCTAAGCGATCTTCTCATTGTCCACAACGAGCTTAATGTGCTCACCGTCGCCCAGGTCCCGCTCGAGTTTGAGCTGCAAGGAGCGGGTTAGCGCTGTAGGCATCGTATTGAGCCTTCATATGGCGGTATTGGACTGCATTGTTTTGAAGAAATGACGTACCAGACCGGCGACATCCGACACCACGAAAAGAAAAAGACTGAGCTACCACGAGAAACTTGAAGGCTCCTGTTTCTTTTTTCAGCTTTGAGACGCTTCAGTTCCTGGTAGAGGACTTTGCAGATGTCGTAAATAGACCTCCAGCGCGTGGTTGACTACGTACGTTCGGCACTGACCAACAGTAGCCCGGGCGGTCTCAAATGTTTGTAAATGCGATTTCCGCTCCAAAGCACGAGCGAAAGCATACGAATTTATCTTAACAGTCCAGAAACGCTCCGATTTCGAGGTTCAATTGGTGACTTCAGGTAGGCATTTTTGACACCTAGGAATAGGCGCGGCGTCTTTCTCTTGACACAATGCCTACTTTTAAGAGGCCTGCGTACTGTTTTCACATGTTGTCCATATTGTTTCGGGGAAAATGTCTAAAGAGGTATGAAATCCGAACTTAAATGCCAAACGTGTATGTACCGACTAACCCTAGCCAGTACCGGGGCCGTCGGTATTGCAGCATACACCTGCATACACGTTTGGTCACAACATTTGAAGAGACATGAACGTGGCGGAATGAGTTGCGAGTCGCTTCTTGCAGATCCGTCTATTGTGGCCAAGACAGTTCACCATATCGGCCTTCAGCAGCGGTGCTAAGCTCCACCCGTCGCTGGGTTCTGCAGGGCACAGCAACACACAGGGATGTTTGTGCGGCTCACTCGCCAAATACGAGACTTAACCCTATAGTCTGAGCCCGCGGACGAGGTGCAGCAGAAGAGGCTCGCGCACTCCGAGAGCAGCGTTATACCTCAGGGATGCCAGTCCAGGACGCCCACAAGCGCCAACTTCGAGTCCGGTCGGGCGACGAAAACCCTCGTGCGATGAAGTGCACTTCGTCTCCGACTTACATACACGTACTTCCCTTGGGAAAGCGCGAATTATTCAACCCCAGGACTGCTGCCGTCGTGTATTAAACGACCGGTTTTTAGAGGCTTACAATAGAGACTTCTGATGGTGCAGGCAAAACTGCATTTTTTAGGTTTGACTTGAGCTACCACACCTTGTGCTCCTGCAGATTCGCCAGTAGAATTAGGATGGCTACACTGTATTTGGGCTCAGCGAAAAACATTTGATCTGATGAAGCAGAAGTGGCCGTACTGCTTCGAGTTGCGACTGCCGTACTGTGATCCGGTATGGCAGATTGGCGCTGTTGCTGCACTGCATTCATACACTTTTGAAAACGTTCATACCTCTTTAGACAAATTTTTGCCATATGGAAACCGCACACACATACCGACAAAACTTTACACATTTGGCATTTAAGTTCGGATTTCATACCTCTTTAGACATTTTCCCTATTGTTTCGACTTCATAATAGTAATGGGTAGCAATTCAGAATTGCTACCCATTACTATTATGAAGTCGAAACAATATGGACAACATGTGAAAACAGTACGAAAAAACAGAGCTGCTCCCATGCACAGCACGGCTTTAACCTGTAAATTGCAGCTGCCGTTCGGTATGAGTGGCTACCTAAGTTTCACCTACCCCTTGATTTGTGTGTTTACTGTTTTTGATGTATAATAGTATGCGGTGCAGATCCCAAGACCGGTACCCAGTGTTCATTGTCCGATCGTCGTCCGAACACGCAAGTGAAATCAAAATGCTGCAGGAAAAGACGAATAGCTTACCACGTCACCAATTTGTTGCTGCTCCTGCCCCTGAAGTATCCGAGCTAAGAGTGACGAGGCTTTTAGACGCAAAAACCTCGTCGTCTTCTTCCGAACCGGATGAGGATGTTCTCCAAGTTGGAGTCCAAGAAGTTTCCAAGCCCAGCCCCAACTCGTCAACCGATACGCTCCTGGAGAGTGCCATACCAACGCCACCCAGTCGGCCACCAATGACGAAGGTGCTGTTTCTCGACGGACTGCGCGGTCTTGCAGCCATGCTGGTGGTTGTACAGCACTCCGAAGGGTTCTACCCTGATCTACACTTTGGGTCTGTGGCCGTCGACGTCTTCTTCGTGCTCTCGTCGTTCCTGTTGACGTGGATCTTCATGAAAAAGAGCATGAAGCTGCTGGCTCAAGGTGCAAGTCTCCGAACATGGGCCTTTGTGCTGGCCGACTACTTCCAAAAGCGATTCTTTCGAGTGTATCCGCTGTTTGCAGTGGTCGTGGTTATCATGTCGCTGCTGTCAGCCGAAGACAAGGACCGCTACTTTGTCGTCCAGAATGCAGACCAATTCGACCTCTTCGAGACGCTCACGTTCGAGTACGATCATCGATATCACGTGCTATGGACACTTCCGCTGGAGATCGCCTACTATTTTGTGATCCCAGTGTTCGTTTTGGCTGTGCTGGGTATGCGTCGATTCTGGTGGGTAGGCGCCGTTCCATTGACAATTTGGATCGCGACCCAAGGCATCTACGTCTATCGCGCCAGCCACATGCCTCTGCAGCCCCATCTATCAACGTTCGTGACGGGGTCTCTCGCTGCTGTCATTTTCGTGAAACTGGACTTGTGGATGAAGAAAGCCGAGTTTCAATTTCAGTGGTGGCACACGGTACTTCTCCGAGCAGTTGAAGTGTTGATGGTTGCGATGCTGTTGAGCGTGTGTTTCAGAGGTCTGATCTTCGACTGGGTGGTGGCCAATCCAGCTCCTCCTCCGAAAGGGTTCCCGTACATCAGCGCGTTCCTAGCGGCGATTATCGTGATTGAAATGATCCGTCCGTCGTGTCTGTCCACAACGTTTGAGTGGAACGTGTTCCGGTACTGGGGCAAGATCAGCTTCTCGGTTTACCTGCTGCACACGTTCGTCATCAAGAACCCGACGGTGATCGACCAGTCCTTCTTCGACAGGTTCGTCGCTCGGATGGTTCTCATCCAGGCCCTCGCAATGACAACCTATTATCTGGTCGAGTATCCGTCACAATTGATGGCCCAGCGGATTTCAAGGCTTCTCACTGCACTCGAAAAGAACAGTTTCAGCGCTTTGCCACGCTTCACGTGCATGGAACGCATCAGCACGAGGAACTAGTACTACAGTAGTAGTATTTGTGAACTCTTACGCAAACTCTAGTTTTTCTGTCCAAAAGCATTGTTTTTAGCCTATTCTATATACCATATATATGGTAAACCTTTCCTACCTCATGCCTTTCGTTGTTGAATTTTGGTACCAATAATCAGACAGGTCAGTCCACGTATCCAGCAGCTCCATGGAGGGCGAGCGCCTTCCGCTCCTGCCACGAACGTCGACGGTGGAGGGGCGCGAGTGCGGAACTTGGGCAAGCGCGTGAAGGTCCAATCCAAGCGTCTGCGGCAGCTGTGGCCTCGTGTCGCCGCCTTCCTGGCGCCTCGGGACGTCGCGTCGCTTAGTTCGTGCTCTCGTCGACTGCAGCGACTGCTGGACAACGATCGCGTCTGGTATGATACGACATGTTGCAGTCCTGTGCCAATTGCATTGGTGGCTACTAAAGTGTTCATTGCAGGCAAAGTCAATATGAGCGGGTGCTGCAGGAGCATGTGACGAGGCTGCTGCTTCCGCATGCAGAGACGCGGTTCGACGATCAACTGCCGACCAAAGAGAAGCTTCGACGAGTGGTGAGGATGCTTACCATTGAGTTTTTTGTGGTTAACAGGTTCGAAGTATTGAGGTTGTGGTGGACTGTGCCGTTTAGATCCACGCTCGACGTGTACACGACCCGACGAACGCGTTGCAAGTGAGGCTTCGGGAGGCAGAGCGGGAGGTGTTTCGACTTGAACTGCGGCAGGTGAGGATGTTTGTTAGGCTTTTGAGTTTTAAACGAAGTATTGTGCTGATGATTTGTGTTGGAACCGTAGCACAAAGTCCGGAGTGTGGTGTGGATGAACGTTCCGCTGGTGTTGGCTCTGTGCTGTTTGAGTGTGTGGAGCTACAATACCCCGAATGCCGAGGTAAATCACTCGGCGGGTGCTTCGCCACAGCTACGCGGGGCTGGGAGTGGGTCCTCGCAGCCTGTGCAAGGCAACCCTGTGAAATCTGTGAGCATCGACTGCGTTGACGGCAAAATGCTTGCACCCCTCTAACTCGGTGTGTTTGTATTAAATAGTTTGTACTCGTGACAGATCTGCTGCTGTTAGTCGCTGTAATGATCTTGGGTGTTGGAGATTTGGCTGGCAAAGCGCTGTATACTGTTGGAGTCTTAGCAGCGATTGAGGCGGCAGTGATGCTGGCTGAGTTTGTGGCGTGGACATCGCCTCTACAAGTTGCCCATTCGTTCCTGGTGCTCGCGATCCTGGTGTTCAACTTCGTACTAGTGACCAGAGAGAAGAAAGACTACGC